>PVKM010003284.1:0-58722 GCA_004027735.1 Carollia perspicillata
GGTGATGGGATGTATCACTGGCAGGGAGCGGAGCTCAAGGGTGAGGCGAGGCTGTTTGTTGTTCATACAACTTGGTAATAATAATTATGATAAAGCCTTAAGTTTAATAACTGAAGCTGATAAAGTATGCATAAAATGTTTTTCTCTGTACAACCCTAGAATAATTTAGTGAAAAAGTACACACTCTTGGACACTGTTCAATTGGTGACTGAAATTTTTCATCATATCTTTAAATACTTTCACAAATGTGATTTCCTGCATAGTGGAAATGTTAACATTTTAAAATAAAACTGTTAGACCGTGTTTTAAATTTTTCCAATAAAGTGTAAATATCATAATAAATACTTGCTACTATTCATTCATAATACATGAATAACTTTAAAACAACATTCTTTTTACTCTTCAAACTAATATTTTTATTCTATTTTCTTTAAAAATTTGTCTTGATTTCATGTATTTATGCTTAGAAGGACTCTATTATCACCTTAACATACTTTTGTATAAGAAACCATGTACATAAATTAAGATTTAACTTTTAAAATATTTCCTGTAACCATAAAATTAAGTGTTAAAATGGCCTTCTATATTAAGTTATTGTAATTGTCCTTAGGTATACCATTGATTAAAACAATGTATTATATTTCAAATTTGAGTAATAATTATGAAGTATAAAAGTAATATTTTATTGGACATTCATCTCTTAATGAGATAAATGTCTTTTTATTATTTCATTGGCTCATATGTCTATGAGTGAAGATTATTTATTGCTAGAATCACATAGTTACTGTGTGAGTTCTGCTCCTATTTTTGGTTTTTGTAGATGTAAGCACTGAGAACTCTTGTTCCTATAAATAAGTGGACAGGAATGGAAGAAGTACTGTCACTCAATTCTTTGATCTTCTTCAGAGATATATGCCAGAACTCACATAGTCATCTAGCATCATAAATTAGTTTTAATCTATAGCTGACAACTTTATTAGGTCTTCAGTTCTGCTGAAAGTGGAGAACTGGAAACCACCGGACGTTCAGAAAACATTGTCACCTCATCATTAGCGGCATTCGGTTTTTCAGCATCTCCACCGACAGGTGTCCCTTTATTTGGTGCCACAGAAGTTTATACACCCTGGGGCATTTCATCATAGGTAGATCCTAGGATTAGTGAGAGATGTGACTTTCTTAAAGCAGAAGGAAAGAGGTTTATGTTAGAGGGGGTGGAAATAAAAAATCTGCACGGCGTCTTTAATGTTCTTAAGGAGACTAGTTTCTTGAAAGAGCACCTAAAGAACTTGAGAACTCAGAAACTCTTAGACTTTATTTACCAGCAACAGTGCATGAAGCAGAAGTACCACAAAATGAAGCCCCTAGCTTATCTTCGTACCACTGGCCTCATGGCATAACACCCTAGTTAGCACCTCTTCCACAGATTACTACCCACTTTCTATATTCACATATTGGGATATTAATTACCTATGAGATGTAAATATATACAGGACATTGGAAAAGATAGAAAGTAGTAAATATGTCAAAATACAAGAACATGCTAAAATATAGAAAGAGATTATGTTAGACGGTGGGGAATACGGTAAAGAAAGTGTAAAAAGATGGTGACATACATTTGATACAGTTACACATCTGGGAATCTACTTTAATAAAAATGTGTAAAATAAAAATAATTGCTTATGAACCAAACATATACTGCAAAGTTATTTACAATGATGGCAAATTGAATTCAACCTTGATGCTGGCTTATGATATATTGGTTTAATAAATATGGTACAAATCTTCAAGAAATATTTTCCAGACACTATAATTGTGCTTATAGAGATTAAGAAGTAATTGCTATAAATGTTTGTTATATTAATTTATACAAACTAGTTTGTATAAAGTCCTATGTCAAATACAATATAAACTTTGTGAAAAGTATGCATACAAGGGAAAAATGCAAGAAAGTAATAAAAATTATCTTATTCTGATTGATGCCTGGGCCCTTACATTACTTTAAAAAATGAGAAAGTACCTAGTCAATTATCAAACCAAAAATAAGAATTGTTTGAGACCTAAAGAATAGGTGGAATTTGGCATCAAGTATGAGGCCTAAAAATTTAAATGCAAGAATTGCCATTGTAGATACAAGAATCACATAGGGCATGTTTCAGGAGAAAGAATGGCTCTTTGGTTGGAGTAGGTATTTTATAGACTAGTAGGAGATGAGTCTTGAAAGATGGGTTGGAAGATCACTGAGGATATAGAATATGACATTTACTTTTATTCTACGGGAAACTGGGAGCTATTGAAGGTCTCTGAGTAGAGAATAAAACAATCATAGCTCTCCTTCAGAAAAATTAATTTAGATGTGGTATAGCAAGTAAATGATAATTGTACAGAGGGAGTTTATTTGGGGTTATTATAATAGTCTCTGTATTGGTTTTCTTTATTTTATTTTATTTTATTTATTTATCTTTAGAGGGGAAGGGAAGGAGAGAGGGAGAGAAATATTAATGTGTGGTTGCCTCTCATGCGTCCCCCACTGGGAACTGGCCTGCAACCCAGGCATGTGCCCTGACTGGGAATTGAACCTTGATTGTTTGGTTCGCAGGCCCGCGCTCAATCCACTGAGCTATGCCAGCCAGGGCTCTGTATTGGTTTTCTATTTTCGCATAACAATTATACACGAAATAGTCATTTAAACCAGTTTCAGAGGGTCAGGAGTCAGAGCACTGGTTAGCCTGGCCCTCTGGTCAGGGTCCTACATTGCAGCGGTCAAGATGGCAGCTGGGGCTGTGGTCTCATTTGAGGTGGGGGCCTTTCTTGCAAGCTCACTCAGCTCACTTTCCTACAGCTATAAAACTCATGGCAACTTGTTCCTCAAAGCCAGTAGGATAGTTTTAACCTCAGGGAAAGCCTAAGCAGTCTTTTAAAGGGTTTTCCACTGAATACATCTGGGCTATCTAGGATAATCTCCCTTTTGATTAAATTCAACTGATTTGGGGTCTTAGTTACATCTACAAAATTCCTCTACATTTGCCTCATCATGTAACCTACCCAAGGGAGTGTGATACTAACTTTCCCATATAATATTACTTAGTCATGGGCATAATACCAGGGGGTTGGAGATCACTGGGTCATCTATGGGTTCTGCTTACCGTGGTTGGTATGAGAGGTGTAGGGCACAATAGCCTAGTGTCTTCACAGGGGACACGTGAAAGGAATCCACAGTGTTCTAACACAGCTGATGTGGAAATAAATAAACACACAGGCACACAACTAAATGTAGGTGATAAGTCCAAATATAGTAGCATGCATAAGGTACCATGGTAATTCAGAAGAAGGAGCCCTCAATTCTTTCTGGAAAGGGAAAAGTCACAGAGAGCCTCCTAGGAGAGGATTTTCTGGAAGGGTGAGCAAGATCTGTAAGATGAACAAATACAGAACAGACAGGCAAAGTGAGAGGACTAATTATCAGCAGATAAATATTTTTGACATGTATAACACTATTATATTTTAATAGTTTGATGCTTTATTCATAATGGACTTTTGCATTTATTTTGATTATTTAAAGTATTGCAGTAAAACATTACTTATCTTGATTACTGATTTTTGGGGGAGGGATCAGGCATCCTCTTGAGCTTTGCACCTAAGACAAATGCCTCCCCCTTCACACCCTGGTGCTGACCCAGGGCCTTGTAATTATTTAGGTATTGCTGAAATGTAAGGTGAGAGTGAATAAAATGGCAGAGAGGGAAGCTGAAAGCTAGAAAACCTGGCAGGGGTGAGATTATGAAAAGTCATACTGTCCTCTGAAGAAGATTTCCAAAGACCTTACCCTGAAAATGACAATGAAGAGTTACGATTTTAAAAACTGGAGAGTGACCAGATGAGACTCTTATTTAGAAAGATTACACTGGCAAAAGTGTAGAGGCTACTTTGGAGGGATTTGCTATTCTCCATTCAAGGAACAATTAGGAGGCTATTGTAGTGGTCACACGAGGTAAGTAATTATACTTATGTTACCCATAGTATTTGGCTCACTGAAAAGTATTTTAATTTGGGGATTCGCCAGCAGAAACTGAGAAATTTCTTTTTGGAGACCATGTTAGATGGTGTTTTTGACTCACTAAATGGTGGACCTTTTGCTTAATGTGATTTTTTATGGCAATCACATTTGTGGCTGAAGCATTGCTGTAACTATGTGCGGCTTATTTCACCTGAGAAATGTGTTTGATAAGATACAATGTTCTGATATGTGACTCCAGGATTGAGGCTAAGCCTATAGTTTTATTGCATTTATATGCAGTGATGTTAGGTTAGGAATAAGGCAAATGAATTCTCACCATACAAAATTGAACAACCCAGCTTTATAATCGCTTCAGCATAGGCGAGTGTCTATTTTGTCTCTGTTCAAAGTACCCTAAGGAAATCTTCCTAGGGCCGTTGAAAATATCAGCGTCTGCAGATGGAGATCATTACAATATACTATTGGCTGTATATTTAGTATATAACTAGTGGAAACTGATTCAAGGGAGGGAGCCAGGATTACAATCAGATGCTTGATTGGAAGGACTGATATAACCAAGAGGCCAATTTATAAAAGGCTATTTTACGTAGTAAAGAGGTGGCATATTAAAAAAGTATTTTTGGCCTTGAAAACTTCTAAATATGCATAACATGAATGCTGATGGAATCATGCAGTTCTTCATATGTCAACATTATTGAACATCTCTGATACCAGTCGCCCTTGCACGCCTCTATGTTTTGATGTTTGTTTTTCCAGACACCTAACTACATCAGTCCCAGATTGTTTTCTTTTTTATTGATAAAAGTTGAAGATGCCCTGAAGATTTAGTTATTTACTAGGGGATATATTTTTCAATTAGAACAGTATTTACATTTTTTAGAGCTTCTTATCATATAGAATGGATATCAGTTAACTGGAGAATGTCATGAGTAGCTCTTAAAATTAAAGATAGATTTCTTTACCTTAGGGCAGTCATGAAATTGTAAGATGTTTCGTAGCCTCTCTGGCCTCTACCTACTACCTGACAGGAACACCTTCCCAGTAAGAACACTGAAGATATCTTCAGAAATTGGCAAATTCCTCTTGCATGCAATATTACTCTTGGTTGAGAAATGCTGCTTTAGAGGATCCTGTTGTATAAATATGTATTCCCTTTTGATAAATATTTAGGTTGTTTTTGCTTTATGAAATCACACACACACATACACACACACAAACCCTGCTGCACTGAGCATGTCAAATCCATCCGTCTCTGAATAAATGCATAAGCCTATAAATTACCTGCAGGGTAAATTCCTAGATAAACTCTCACATCCAAGAGGATGGGTAGTTCGCATGTGTATAGATTTTGCCAAATTGCCCTTCTTTTACACCTATTTTGCCTTAGAACCACTCTGTCAGAATCTTGCTGATCTCTGGGTGGGAAAGAGGACACTCAATAAATGTTTAAATCATAGACTCAGAAGCTGTCAGTTGCATTGACCAAGGCTCTCTGGAGGAGATGACATGTCAAGTGTTTAGATTTCAAGGGAGGGAGAGAGTGGGAGAAGAGGAAAGTCAGCAGAATAGGAGGAGAGGAGAAAGCAAACATTTATTGCCTGTGTCCTATGTCCAGGTGCTGTGATAAGCACATTTACATATGTTACCTACAGTATATTAGGAACTATCATGATGGCCCCTGCAGAATTGGCTTGGGTCTCTGGACATGAACCTAAGCCAGGTGGGCAGACTGAAGGACTAAATATCGCCAATGTCAGGGCAGAAGCTGCTTTCCTTGTGCAGAGATAAAAGCCACTTCCTCAACAGCCTAGAGACTCAGTTTCACAGCAGATATATTTCACCAAAATAGCCCATTTCTCCAGCCCCTCCAAGGGTTTTGTGATAGACGTTTGTATCATATTTTAATTTCAAAGCCACAAACCAGTGGCTAGAAGGTTGGATTTGCCCATAGACATCGGTTTTTTGGACCCTACAATGTTATATGAAATTGAGCCAACATTTAAAAATCAAGCAATGTTATTCAAAATCTTGAGTTCTTGTTTCTTTCTTAAAAGGATAAAGATCTCCAATAGTGGGCAGGCTTTCCAATTGTCAAGAATTGGCATAGTTGAGTGAGAAGCAGATTCCATTTAAGACAGGGTATAGGCTCTCTAATTTATTCCAGTCCTTGCCACACCCTCTGTCCTCCTTGATATAAAAACGTAGGATCAGTTTCTATTGAAATAATAGCTCTGAAATGTGTATTTCCATTGAGAAGCTTCTTGCTGTAAATATTCTTTAAATCACACGGAAAGGAAAATTAAAAAGGAGACACACACAAATAGAAAAATAGGAGGGAGGAGAAGTCTAGCTCAGTAGTTCTCCAATCTGTGTACCTATTAGAAACACCTGAAAAGTCTTTCAAAAATGGTGAATCTTATTTCCTCATCTTCACTGATTTGAGTGCAATATCTGGCATCAGTTTTTAAATGTTCCCAAGCGATATGAATGTAGAGACAAAACTGACACACCTACGTCCTAATCTAGGAGACTATTTGTATAATTGGGCACCTACAAGAATTTCAGCTTTGGATTTCCTGCTCCAAACCAACCACTTTGACTACACTGCTTATACGATTATCACTGAAGGCTGGTCAAAGCAAAAGAAACTGCAGGACATAGTAGACACTAAATGAACTTTAGTAGAGTCTGACATCGAGTCCAGGTCTTTGTTTCTTTTTTCTCCCATTTTATCTGACTAACCCAGTCTATCTTATTTTCAATTTACCATATCTATTCCTCTTGACTGTTTATTTCTTCCTCTCGTTAGCAAATCCCATTTTCAAATGAAGTAACTGGATCTCAACAGTGAAGATCATCCTTCTGGTGAGGGGCAGGTGCAATTCTTTCTGATTGTAAAAACTCATGCTCCTTCCCACTGTGCTAAACTGTTCTATACTATTATTACCTGTCCTCTTATACTTAAAGTCCATTGGCTAGAGATAAAACCTTATATCTCACAAGGAGGAAGAGAGCTTGGGAGAGAATGCCTCTGGTGGGATAAATTAATGAAAAAACTACACTGATGTACAAATAACTAATTGCAGATCTTTTTATGAGAATGAATCAGACTTAAATATGACATAACTTTTGGAAGGTTATGAGAGTTTTACATGCTCACTGGCAAAAAAAATTTAGAAAATAGATAAAAATGAAAGGAAGACATTTGCTAGAGAAATACCACTGTTGAAAACCACTCAATATTTTGATGTGTTTTCTTCTATTTTTCTTGTTTTTATCTAAAAGTTGCAATCATAAGATAGATATAATTTTCTCTCCTAATCCACCTAGTGTTTACTACTTCACCAATTCATTGAAAATTCTTTGAAAAATTTCCAATGCCTGCAGAATATCTCGTTGTGAAGAACCATTATAATTTCTCCAACCAGTTTTAATGGAGGATGCTAGAGAGGGATTGTGAAAGATATGGTGGTATTTTACAAATGGACAAGGGAACACAAGGGCTTGTATGCCAGCTCTACATCAATATTCCCTGGCCTAATTTGCTTCCCAAGAACCACAGCTGTAGCTGCTCTGTGTTCATGGTTGACTATTTGATTTGGATTTGAACTGAATCTTTGGAGAGTTTAGATGATGCCAGTTTTTCAAGGGAGGAAGATCAAACTTGGAATAGAAATAAAAGAGAAACAAAGTTAAAGGGGATTATGTTAAATGACAAATACGTAGGTGCCTTTAACTTTGAAAATAAATACAAGGAGGCAGTCAGCACTCTTTACGGGGCACACATTGAGAGAGAGAGAGAGAGAGAGAGAGAGAGAGAGAGAGAGAGAGAGAGAGATGATAAATCTGGCATTGGAACATCTTGCTTCTTGAACTGGTACCATCATTAATTAATTATGAGATTTTAAACTTTTACATTTAAGCATTACTTACAGGACATACTGTACCAAACAAGACCATAAGGATATAATGATGGGCAAAAGATACATGATTCATTTGTGACTTATTTCACAAGTGACTTAGAAGACAGAATAATATTTTATAACTCTATTTCTTATTTATAAAATAAGGGAATCTCTATCGCTCCTTTCAGCAAAAAGTATTATTTTCTCATGCCATTCACTATTTAAGAAATACTTATTATGTAACTACTATCTTGCATGCACTTTGCTAGTTGTTCTTAAACTCATTGTACAGTGAGAGTGGGCAATACAAACATAGTTTACAAGGAAATGCAATGGCCTGCCATTGTGGAAGTACACTCTGGGTGATTAGGGTCACATCGAGGAAGCACCTACTTTTATGAGAGTGGATGGGAAGTCTGGGACAGTGTAGAAGAGAGGACAATGAGTTGTTACAAGCTTCCCATGCAGGGAATCTGGGAAGTGGCACATAGCACAACCAACAGCACAAGAACATAAGAAAATGTTACATATTCAGGGAATGATTGGGGTATAAGATAATTATTAGTTTCTCCACTACACAAACTCACTGCACACCAAGGGTGCTAAGCACTGCACTAAACCCTGGGAATGAAATGGAGAAATATGGGCCCTGACTTCGTAGTGCTTGAACATCATAGAAAACCTTAGCTGTTTTCCTATGTCCCTCACCTTGAGGTGGGTGATTTGTAATTAGTTAATTTTGAAAATGAACATTTGGGGACTCTATACCCCCTTACTACAACACAAAATCAAGAATACATTTGAACTCTTGGCTTTCCATCTTTTTTAGATCACATTCCAGTCAGGACAAGCTTTATCCTGCGTTTCAGAGACTCGAGGTTTTAGTAGAATAAGACGTACTTGAATCTCCAACAAAAAGCCTATTGTGAACACTTTTCTGATTGTGTATTAAAATCCCTGGCCTCTTGATAGTTACAAGCTTCCTGACTCATTGGGCACATAGTACTAGGAGACTAAGGTGCTGTTAGTGATAACTGTCTGGGATACTTGGTTTGTACATCTGTCTCTCATGATGTTGATAATTGTATGGCATTATAACTGTCAGGGTAATTCATCCTTAGCTCTGAGGAAGGTGGTGGGAAGAGTTTAGGAGGAGAGAGTCCTCTTATTTTTTTAAATTTCTATTTGTTTTTAAAATTTTTATTTTAATTGTTGTTCAAGTACAGTTTTCTGTCTTTTACTCCCATCCCAGTCCACCCCTTCAGTGCTCCCCACATCCCTCCCATTTCCTTCCCCCTTAGTTTTTGTCCATGTGTCCTTTATATTTGTTCCTGTGACCCCTTCCCCTTTTCCCCTGAAATTCCCTCCCCTCTCCCCTCTGGTTACTGTCAGCCTGTTTTCTATTTCAGTGTCTTTGGTTATATTTTGCTTGCTTGTTTGTTTTGTTGTTTAGGTTCCCATTAAAGGTGAGATCATATGGTATTTGTCTTTCACCACCTGGCTTATTTCACTTAGCATAATGCTTTCCAGTTCCAAGAGAATCCTTAATTCATAATAGGCTGGAGGAGATGTAATGAGTTGAAGTTAGGATTTCTCTTCATTCTTTTGCAATACTCTATTACAGTTTTGGTGTTGGTAAAATCCAGAGAAGTAGATGAGATTCTGTTAAACCAGCAAGTTTCAACTGGTGTGCTGCAAGAATTTTAAAATATGCAATACCTGACTATTTAGTCAGGGGCACTGACCTCTTCCCTTAGATTGTCAAATGAAAAAATGACAACAGCCAACACAACAAGAACTGGCCAGTGTGAATGAATCAAAACTAGACCTACTTTTTGACAGATTGGCAAAAAATAAAACGTATTTTTGGGGTGCTGCAGAATTTTAGTAATTAGTTTATGGATGTCATGAGATGCAGAGGGTTGAAAATCTCTGTGTTAAACTATAAGGAAAAATTAATTTACCACTCCATTACCAAGTGAGGAACGAGGGGCTAATTTCAGCCAGACATGCTCTGATGGCAGATTTGGCAAGCACAAACGCCACAGGGACTCCTGGGCTCTGTGTTGTGACGGTGGACTTATGTGAAGGGAGGCGTGCACTTACATGAGTTTTTTCTGGACACCTCTCACCCAAAATTCCAGAATATATTGGCATCTAAGAAACCCTTTTGATTTAGAGATGATAGCTTTACATTTTACAAAGCGATTTTATGCATGATGACTTCATTTAATCTTCACAAAACTCTATGATGGTTGTTATTATTTCTCTATTTTGTGAGTAAAGTAAGAAGCTTAGGAAGGTTAAATGACTTCCCTGAGCCACACGGTTAGCAGAAGAAAAAGTTAGACTTCAGAGTTAGGTTCCTGTCTTTAGCTTGTCTTCTGTTAACCCTCCAAAGCTGACCAACTTTCACAGATGTTCAAAACAAGAAAGTATACCTTAAACTAATAGAGATTCTGTTTTTACTACTAAAGTATCATTTTTTAAATTATAATATTCAACTCTGAAGATATGAGATTTCTTATTCTTACATTTGCCTAATGGTTTGAAGATCAAATAAAGTTTGCACGTACCAGAGTTTGGTAAGTTTCAGATTTTTTACCTAATAATTCTACCCTAAGTAATCCACATTTAAGTTAAAATGGAAGAAGAAGTTTATGAACCAAGATAAGTGTTGACATTTAATTTTAATAATGATAAGAGGTAAAAATTTCCCCCACAATAGGGTGTCTTAATGGTAGACAGTGCAATGGAATATTATGCAACCATTAAAATAATACTTAAAAGAAGCTTTTAATAATATAGAGAATTCCTGTTATGAAGATAAGAAAGGCAAAATGCACAAGTATATACATTTAGGAAATATTCATACAAAGGAAATAGAAGAAACGAAATGGAATTTAACAGTAATTAGACTGATGGAATTATGAATAATAATATGTTCTTTTTTCTGCTTATATGCATTTTGAAGGTTTTCTAAAATGACGACTTGATTCTTTACAATTTAAAATCCAAATTTTAAAAGGTTAAAAATGTATTTAAATACAAGATTAAAACATTTGTTGCCCTAATGTGATACTTTGGCTAATGCTTTTTCTTAATAAAAGGAAAGCTAGCTGTGCCCAGTTTGTGGGTTGTACTACCTGGTTGATCTCCAAAGATCTTCTTTGTACCCATTTCCTATGACTGTTGAACCGGCCTGACAATTTACCATTTTTTGGCTCACCACATTCATCTGTAAGAGCACCCAAATGTCTGCTTGGGGCAATTCCTCATTGTGTCTAGTCTGGGTGTGATACAGGGCTGCTTTTCCTTTCCTTCTCCTCCTCTTTGTTATCTAGTAGCTGAGGCTTTCAGTCTTGACCGAGCAGGCTCTAGAATGCAGTCTCGGGTGGCTATCACTTAATTTCCAGTGGGCCAGATATTTCCTGTGAGAAAGGGATTGCCATTTTTCTCCTAATACTTCCGAGTTTTTTTCGAGCCAGTTCAGTTGTAAGCCTAGCTCTCAAGCCTTCCATCAGTTCTGTGACTGCCTTCTTATCTTTCCGGTAAATTCTTTTCCATTGAATTTATCCATTGCTTTCAGTCCAGAACGCTGACTAACACACATTGACAACCACTCTACGTCGTGAGCAGTGGCAAATACTTTCCTTCAGCTCCATAAAAGTTAGCAACGGGTTAGTATCCATGTAAAATCAAAAGTAAAGGCTACCTGGCGAAATATAACCTTCGCCCAGAAGGACCTACTAAAAACAGCAATGGCCATGATATAGCAATTCAAAGCTAAAAGGGTTTTAAAGTCATAAACACATTTTAGGCTCCAGTATGATCTGAGAATTAACTCCCACAGTGGCCACAAACGCTGGAACTTAGATCAAATGTCACTTTCCAATGTGAAGCAGAGGACTGCAGTGCCTTGCAGGATTTTTAATTATGTTATGCTCTTGAATTTTCACAGCATCTTAAACATAGACATTTTTTTTGTTTTAGTTATTGCCCTGGCTGTTCTATAAGACCTTTTGTTGGAAAGGACATAGTCTTCGGCCAGGTTAAGCTACTCGCTGTGTTCTGAAGATAACCTGCAAGTGCCCCAGTTCCGGTGTAATTAACATCTGTCTGAGGCAGTGCGTTGGATTTGTAATAACTGTCTCACGACAGTGAAGCGAAGCGGGAGACCCAGGTCGCCAGCCTGGTTTCTCCATTCGTTCACACAGTAACATTGCCCAGGACAGACACTCAGACCTTAAAGCAGCTTTAACTCAACGAGGCCAGAAACCAAAGCAGCTTTTACAACAGGAAGCTGACATAATTGGCTTTAAGGTCTGTCCTAAAGACTTATTTTGTCAGCTTTGGCTCTATTTACTTAGCTAGAGGGTTAGGAAGGATAACATGTTTGACTCACAAACATATTTCTTCAAAAGAATACAAACAAAGCTACCATCCCTTCAAAAACAGTGGTGGAGCAAGAGGCTTCTGGTTGTGTGAGAGGCGGGGGCAGCCCGTGTTTGCTTTTCCTTTCTCCATCCCCTCCCCTCCCAGTTTACCTAGGGTGAGAATGGCTGCAGCTGCTGCCAGGTCCTCGGAAGAGGTCACAAGAGGAGGATGACACAGCAGTTTCGGGAATCAAGGCAACAAAGAGCCTCTGCTTCCTTTTGAGAGCACAGGTAATCTCTGCTACCCCTTCTGCTACCACTTACAATCTTTCCTGGTCCTAAGGATAGGACCTCTCTTTGATTTTTCTCGCCCACCAGCCATGTCAGTTCTCTCTTCCACATTCTGGACAGTGCCTTCTCACGCCCTTATATCTGGTAAAGATGCTGTCACTGAACTTCAGTGGTTACAGTATGAGTCCAAAATGCCTTTCTCCACCTTCCTTTGCCTTCAGCTGACTGTGAGTGACTGTTTTGAGAAGACAACTCTCTTCCTGCTGTGGATCCTGGCATTCTACCTCAAAGACACCGCTTTGCCTGGGAATTCCTTCTGGTTCTAATCACTGCTGAAGTCATACCTCCACCATGTCCTCTCTTTCTTAGGCACAATTTTGCAGAAATCCTTTGTTTTTTTTTTTTTTTTTTCTATTCTTACTATGGATCAAGTGTGCTACGCATTGAAATGCAACAGTGCTAAAGCCACACATGGTCTCTGTCCTCAGAGTTTACCATCTAGTAGAGACACAGAAAATTAGTGACAGTGCATGTGACATGGGACAGAGGTGGCCAGAGGTGGTATGGGGCTAATGACAGTGGCCCTTAACCTACAGGGATCAGGTATGTCCTCAAGAAACTAAGAGCTAAAGGAGCAGCAAGACTAAGAAGTAGCTGGCTGAAACAGGAGAGTTTAACAAACCAAGGAAACAGTGCTCTTTTCTTCTTGTTATTTTTGTCCATTATATAGTTAATTAACATATCTTGTCAATTTTTTGCAAAGTAAAAGATGATACTAAAAGAAAGAAATTATCTTATATCCTATCACACAAATATCATTAACCATCAACATGATGACACTTTAAATATCATTAACCATCAACATGATGACACTTTTCTGCTAATTTTAGAGGTGGGCAGTGTGATGAGGAGGGAAGAGATAAGCAAGATTTTGGATTTTTCAAATTATTTGCTGTATATAGTTTTGAATATTGCTTTTTTACTTAAAATTGTACTATAAGTTTTGTTTTACTTCATTAATACTTCTAAAAACATAATTTTAATGGCTAATTTAGTCTTTCTACATGAGTACCTCCTGGATTCTCCATCCCCTGTGGTTACCCAGTAATCTCTCCTGTTCGTGCCGCCAAGTCAGACTTGTCTTCTTAGCATTCCCTTCAAACTGATAATATTCGTCACATGTGCACTTCCCATCATTTGTGTGGATTGGAATGGCCCAGTGCCCCCAAATGGTTAGCTAGACCATGCCTAAGCACAAGGCACTCCAGGCTTCCTCTTTCATTGCCTTTGTGACTCCCTTGCACGTGTGGTCAGTACGTGTTACTGACTAATCTATCAACCGATGTTCTTTTAAAACATAAACAAGAAGCAAAAGCCAATACCCGTTGGCTGAATCTACTCTGAACCTTATTTGACTCCTTTCATTGGGCAACATTTCAGTGCCTCACACTGAGTCATTGATTTTGTCAGTCATCCTTTGTTCTGGAATATTCCTTTTAACCAGGGTTAGGGTGAGGGTTGGGACATCCTGTGCCAGTTATTGATAGGCTTCCCTTGCTGAAATGTGTGCATGGAAGTTACCATTATCACATCTGCATTTCCTCGTATCATTCTTATTATCACCATTGTCAGCATTGTTGTTATTATTGATACCACACTAGTCCTTGAGATTAGCCTGCTACTCATATTATTTCATTGAAATTTCAAAACAACTACCTAAGGTAAATGTTATTTGCTTCCCTACTTCTGAGAATTCAATTAAAAAAACAAAAAACAAAGAAAAAGCTAGTAAATGAGTAGGTTAATGATTAAACCAGATTTATCTGATTCCAAAGTGAGTAATGTTAGAAGAGATAAAATATGAGAAGTGCGTGTGTGTGTGTGTGTGTGTGTGTGAGAGAGAGAGAAAGAGAGAAGGAGAAACTTGGGAGAAACAGAGAGAGAAAGACTAGAGAATATCTTCACTTAAGGAGATTTGAGAGACTTCCTTAGACTGTATGCTTCTTATTTCAAAAAAGGATATGGGACAAAATTTTGACCATTGCCTATGTTGGCACTGAGAACCCAAAGATTTCTGTGGAAAACAGGAAGGCGTGGCTCATTTGCAGTCATGAGTTCTGTTTCCCCACAAATATTATATTAAACTGGTTGTTCTCCTTTTGTACCAAATGCAGGCTTTCTGAAGCAGGGTATGCATGAATGAGACTAAAGGGGAGAACAATCAGATAAAGACTAATGCAAGACGTCACATGCTATGAATCCACAGTCACGTTCCCATGTACCACAGCTTGCTGCTTGAACTCTGCTTCTCTGAACTGAGCACGTGCATGAAATTTGTAGGAAAAGTGAGTGGTGCCAGGTGTGAATGGGGTTAAGCTAGGCATAGCCAAGGTCCCTTCATGGTTGGTCATTGAAACAAGTCAAAACCTAGATTTGTCCTTTCCCTTTATCTTTAAAGCAGGTTGAATGTGCAGATAATTAGAGGGCGCCTTGGTTGTTTTCCTTTGGTATTTTCGTAGCTGGTGGAAGACAGTGTTCCACAAACAAAGAAAGCCAGGAAGGACAAGATTGCATGCTGCCTGTCTTGGTTCCCCCTCCCCGCTGCCACTTCCCTCCTGCCCCCAGTCCTGAAACACAGCTAAGGCTCAGACACTGGACATTTTGGAGCTAAATCCTCAAGTCAGTAGCTCTGGAATGAAAATTCCGCCCAAGGAGTTTTGAAAAAGGTAGGACCACACCTTCCAGGCCACCATTCATGAGGAAAAAATTGTATCATGACATAATGTAGAAAGCTCAACAAAGGCAATAAAATGAAGCTTAAACAGACATCATTTCTGAAATGTTTTAAAACTTGGGCTTCATGGAAATCTGTGTTTGTGGAAAAATGCTCCATGCATTTGATTCAGGCTGATGTTTTTAGGATGGACAGATGTATTGAAGGATGGCAGATGGGGTCGATGAAGGCAGATACATGAAAGCAGTCAGGTGTGGGTGTAGCCCTGCCCAAGGGCTTGAGAGGGAGAAGGGAAAGGTGAAAGCGGATACACAGATAAATGCTGATGGTGACCAAGGTAACCCCATCATTAGACAGGGGAAATTCATTTAGCCTCGGAGTATTAAACCCCGTAGTCCACAAGCCCGGATAAAAGAGAAATGACAAAAGCACTTAAAGAGCCTGCTTCTTGAGCCTCACAATATTAGAGTGCTGCCAAAACAGTGACACTGACCATCACCTTTTAATGGCTCTGTTGTAACATCTTAGATGCCTCTTCTGCACCTCTCAATTACTATTAGTTGTCATTTTTCGATTCCTTTGTTAAGGGCAACTTATTTTAAGAAATAACATTTTGTAACTGTTCACAAAATTAAACATTTAATTTCAAACATAACACCCATCTCTTCTCATATTGAAACAGAAAACATTATAACTAACAAAGAAATTGCGTGGACCATGTTTTCATTCTAGTGTGGGTCCTCGGTCTCCCTTTGCTGAAGCGAGGCTCTGATAAACTCTTTACAACCATAAGTAATGCAGGGAGGAAGAGGAGATGGGATTTGTACATACGAGTGCAGGCATGAGTCGTGCTCAGTGTCTCTCATCACCGCCAAACCCCATCTCTAGTGCTGGAAATTGGAGGGAAAGGACAGCATAGAAGGCTGACCATGTAGAGCCACAGAAAACCAGGAATTGCACTTTACAAAATAATTGCATAACACTTTGCAAACTCAAACCCACTAAGCCCACTTCTTGCCCCCGTCTCTCTCCTTCTCCGGTGATGACAACCATGGCATGGGCTGCTGTGGTGCGCGACCCAGGAGATGTGGGAAGGAGTTACTCTCTAACTTGAGGAAATGGCTGACAGAAATATAATTTTCTTTCTTACACAAGGTGATAAAAAGTATATATGAATAAAGATGCATTTTATTTGAATTGAACATTGCAATTCATCAGCATACAGTATGTGTGTGCTGTTATACTGGTAGCAGCACTTGTCCATTAAAATATAAAGTTTGCACTGTCATTCTGGCTTTTGCAGTTCTTTGAAGTGAAAAGTTCCAGAATAAAGTAATTCAGCCCTCAGAAATGGTGTGTGGGAGTTTAGCAAGGGGGGTAGAGAATAGAGATTGGTTGTCTTCATCTTAGAAGAATCTGTGGAGCTATTTACAAGTAGCCACGTGGCAAGGATTGAGTGCTGCCCGCAGAGACCCTCCAGGGTGGGGCTCCATCATCAGCTTCTCTTCCAAGTTCCCCAGGTGCTTCTAAGGAGCAGCCTGGTAGTCTGAACCCTAAAAAAGAGGAACCCAGGTGAGAGAGATGCAACGGATACCTGGTACTGCCTCAGGAAGTCATTTCCTGGGGCAAAATGAACAGGGTATGTGAATGTAAATCCATTCAGTGAGGCAACTCATGCTTCCTTCTCTGGTTCCATGTTAATCGAACATACGTTTGATTATAACATGGCTTCTCATTGTCGGTGTGATAATGAAGAAGCTCAGGCTGTTCAGGCTTATGAGACATGTATGTGTCTCACCAGCAATGGATTCATAAAATGGCTTCCTAAATTAGATTTTAGTCTCTTCTAAGACTAATCAGTGCAATCAGTTTCCCAAACACTGCTCCGTTCTGAAGCTCTAAAAACTTTGGGTGGTAAGGCTCTGGGCCACATCAGACCATAGCAGTTCAAGGGAAGAACTTCTCTGTGAGCCTGTGACATTGGCCTTTTTTCTGGGGGTACCTGTTGGAAACACTCACGAATTCTGTGGGCTAAATGCTATCTCAGCAGACTCAACAATTTTGGTCAACTCTTTTTAGAATCTAATTTTTGTTAACTTTTTGGAAAGAATTGCTGGATGAGAAAGAATTTCAAACAGCTTCAAAAGAAACTTTCGGATGCAAGTCACTTTGAGTTAGTATCTTAGCTTGTATCGCCATTCAGAATAAAGTGAAATGGCCATGATTTGGAGTAAGTTTTGATGCTATGTGGTACCACACATATTATTTATTATCTTTGGGCACCTGTTTTCCTTGGTACAAAATTACAGGGTATATTCATATATACATATCTCTAGATTTCTGCTAGCTCCAAATTAATGTACACCTATGCAACTACAGCCTTTAAAAAAAACCTTTCATTTTATAACAGTTTTAGTTTTACAGAAAAATGGGGACATAGCATAAAGAGTTCATATTTTGTTAAAATATTAATGTAGTATACTTGTTATCATTAATGAACAAATATTGGTACACTATTACTAACTAAAATCAATACTTTACTCAGATTTCTTTAGTTTTTACCTGGTGTTCTTTTTCTGTTCCAGGATCTCATTCAAGATACCACATCACATTTAGTAGTCATGTTTTTTTTAGTCTCCTCTTGAGCGTGACCCTTTCTCAGATTTTGCTCATTTTGATGCCCTTGAAAGTTTGTTTATTTATTTTTCTTCTTTCTAATTACACATTTTGGAGTGACATTGCTTGATGAGAACATATAGGTGTCAAGTGTACATTTCTATGTTACATGATCTGTATATTGCACTGTGTGCCCACCACCCAATGTCAAACTGTCTTCTGTTACCATGTATTTTGCCCCCCATGCTAGTTTCGAGGAGTACTAGTTAGGTATGTTGTAGATTGTTCCTAAATTTTGTCTGATGTTTTTTCTCATGATGGGCTAATGAGTTTGGGGTGAGGACGACAGGACGAAAGAGACATTTCCAATGCATCATCTCAAGAGAACATTCTACCAGCATGATTTATCAGTATCAATTTTGACCTTGATCACCTTGGTAATGTTTGTCAAGTTTTCCCATTGTAAAGTTACTCTTCCCTGCCTCTTTCCATCTGTCTGCCCCCTTTAAAGGGAAGTCAGAATGCACAACCCACACTTAAGAAGTGGGGAGTTATGCTTCCCATCCTGGAGGGAGGAGTAATTACATGAATTATTTGGAATTTTTCTGCAAGGGAGATTTGTCTCTTCTCCATTTATTTATCATTTGTTTATATCAGCTTGGACATGTGGGCATTTATTTTATACTTTAAGTTATAATCCCATATTATTTTATTTTGTTGTTTGAAGTGCTTCACCTTTGCCTAGTGGGATCTCCTGGATCCCTTTCACGTGTCTTCATTATGGATACTGTTGTGTTTGTGTGTTTAGCATCTGTCACTACCATATGCTCCAGACCCATCTTGTATGTTTCCTACCCCAGTTTTAAAATCAACATTTCTTTAAGAAACCCTGGTTCTATTTTTGGGAGTATGGCATTAGAAACCAAAATCTTGGTTCTAGATACAGCCCTTGCAACTGTTGCTTCTGGGCACACTTAGCTGACAGACTGAGAAAATGTATGTTTGTGTGTATTAACTTGTGTATTTACATATATCCATAAATATTTCCACGCCTAACCATCTGTATCTATATTAAGTTAAACGTGAGTTCATACCGATGTCTTCAGCTCTAATTCCTTACAGAGTAAATCCTACTATTCTTTTTTACTTGCTCAGCTGTAACCTCCCAATCTAACAGTGAGAAAACTGGCTCACATCCTTGTTTTGGGCACAACAAAAATACCCCGTCCTCAACTTTTAAGCAGTCTTCCTTCCTTTTAGGGAGCCATGGTTTCTTTTCATTGGAAAGGGCTGTAAAATAAATATTTTTGAAAGAAAAATCTAATGATTATAGACTATTGGTTCCAATTCAGATTTACTGTTATAGGATTTTTACTTCGCACACCTTTTCTCATTTTTCCCCTCTTACTCTGGAAAGCTGTATTTCTAGTAATCTTCATAAATTATATATTCTCATCTTTTATAACATAGTAAAGTAATTTCAAAATTACAGTAGGGCACTACCATAATTAGATTACTAAATGTGCTTTAAAACTGACTTTCAGTTTTTATTGTCCTTCACGTATTGAGCACTGAGGATGAACAGCCAAAATACAGTGCTTTAGCATCACTGGAATTCACATCTCTGTGACTGTGTGAGCAACTTGATATGCAGACACATTCATTTCATTTTGTGTGCAAATATTAGCAACTGCTTTTTAAGTATGATTTTATTTTGCAGTATGTAACATGTAATGTAGGAAATGGAGAATATATTCACAAAATCTAACTTACCTTCCTGTTTTTCATCTTTCCTATGATAACCTGATTTCTCCCTGTTTTTCATCTTCCCTGGGATTACCATTTTATTAATTTGTGGCTTATCTTTATTATCTTTCTTTGCAAAAACCAGAAAATGCATACTTCTTCTCCTGTATTACACAATAGCATTATAATGTACATCGTGTACTACACCTTATGTATTTCACTGAATAAACATTATATGAAGTTCACTTCATATCAGTGTATGGAGATCTTCACCATTTATTTTTATGGTTGTTAGTGCTTCTTTGTGTGAATAGATCATGGTTAGTTTTACACTGTCTCATTGATAGGCATTTACTGTTACCACATCTCAGCGAATAACATTATGCCTAAGTCATTTTGTGCATAAATCATTTTGCACACTTGGGTTATACTTGGAAATAGTTTTTCTTGGTTGAAGGGTAAGTGTGTATATAATGTACTAATTATTGCCAAATTATTACCATAGATGTGGAATCATCACCTTTCCACAAGTAATGTAAGAAAATGCCTCTTTTTTCTCAGTGTAGCCAACAAATTATGCTGTTAGACTTTTGAAAAATTTGCCAGTCTGATAATGAAGAAATAGTATTTCAGCATAGTTTAAATATTCATTTACATAATTATAAGTCAGGTTGACCTTCTTTTCATATGTTTAAAATACAGTGTCTACATCTTGCTTATTTTTATATGTTTTAGTCTTTTATTTCACTCAAATTTTAAGACTTTATTTTCTTTTGGAGATATTATTCTTTTATGATGGAATTTGAATATGTATTTTGCAGTTTGTCCTTTGTATTGTGACTTTCATTTGAGTGAGAAATTTTTTACTCAGTCACAATGTTCTTCAAAATATTTTTCTATAATGTGTCAATATTGTCTTTTATTATTTTGGATTTTTGGTTTAGTTAGGAAAGTGTTTATCACTCTCAGTTATTAAAAAGTTTTCATATATATTTCATTCTAAGGCATTATGAGTTTAATTTTTACATTTAAATCTCTGATGTATTTAGATTTTATCTTGGTATACAATGTAAAATATGGGTATGATTTGATCATTTTCTTAATAGCTATTTTCCAAAAGCTGAATTGTGTCCCCCTAAAAAGAGATGTTGAATTCATAACTATCAGTACTTCAGAATGTGACCTTACTTGGAAATATGGGCTTTACAGAGATAATCAAGTTTAAGTGAGGTCATTGAGGTGGGCCCTAATCCAATACCACTGGTGTCTTTATAAAAAGGAAATTAGAATACACAGACATAGACAGAGGGAAGACCATATGAAGAGACACAGGGGAAGACAGCCATCTGAAAGTCAAGGAACACCTGCGGCTGTCAGAAAACAGGAGTGAAGCCTGGAACAGATCCTTCCTGAGAGCCTTCAAAGGAAGGCTGTCTTTGCCTACACCTTGATTTTGAACTTTTGGCTTCCAGATCTGTGAGATAAGACAGTTCTCTTATTCTACGCCACTCAATTTGTGGCAGCCCCAGGAAATGAGTATATCCACTGATTTGAGGTATCATCTATCATATGTTTGCACCTGCAACTTGGGTATACTTCTGAATTTTCTATTCTGTTCCATGCGGGTTATCTGTCCATGCATATATCCACACCACAGCATTTTAATTAAAGATGGTCTATACTATATTTTAAAATTTGCTGTAGATCCCCTTCCTCTTTTGTTCTCTTTGTTGTATTTTTTCTTCATATTTTTACATTATTTTCCCACATGAAAGTTATTAACCAAACAATCAAACAAATAAAAATACTGTTCCTCCAAAAAGAGTTGGTATTTTTATCAGAATTGCAAGGTTTTCTAGTTTAATGCCCACTCGCATCAGACCCTTCAACTAGCTAGCTGCCCATTCCCTACCTACAAATCTGCATCTCCCTTCTCTAGTCTCTACAGTTGCCTAACTTTCTGAAATGGTTTCAGTTGCTATGGAAATATTTCCTTCACTAAGATGGTAAATTCTCTGGATACAAAGCTTTCTGAAAAGTTTTTTCTTGCCCTCAGCAGAACTCTTCTGGGGACATAGATAGTTTTGATAATTATATATTGAATGGATTCAAATTGTACAAATATCAGTTTTAAAATTATAGAGGAAGACTTATTATAAATAATCTGTCATTGAGACTTCTGAACAGCTCAGGGTGGAATTCAGGTAATATAGTACTATACAGGGAAGTGAGTGCTTGACATGCAATCTTAAAACCTCAGTTCTAATAATCTATATCATATCTAATATAATTATATAATACCTATCACTTACATAATAGCCACTTGTATATTCTATTATCTCTAATATAATTATGTATTGCCTAATTATATATTATGGCACATATAATTATATTAATTATAAATAATTACATGTACCATAATATATACTATAATACTATAGTATGTACTGTATACATATATGCTGTCTCTATTCAAAGTCATTTGTACTAAGATAGATAACAACTCTGAGACCAGCTTCTCAGTCTCCTGCCTTTTAGGACCCAGGATCAGCGAGCCTCCCTCATCTGATTATTGTGCATGTGAGAGGATCCTTGGTTCCTTCTGCGACCTCCAACCATGACCACGGTCCCTGCCTCTTTCTTACCATTTCTCCCTCACTCATTCAGCTCCAACCACACTGACACTCTTTGCTCTGCCTTGAATAGGTCAAGGTCATTCCTGCCTTATGTTCTGGGCTCTTGCTCTTCCCATGGCTGGAAGTGTCCTTGTATCTTTGCTCAACTTGCTATGTGATTTTCTTAAGTTGAGGCTCCAGTGCACTCTGTCACTTGGCCTTCCCTGATCACTCTGTATGTAATAGCCTACCTTCTCGATCACTCCCAGCCTGCTTTATGTTTCTTCATAGTGCTAGTTTACATCTGAAATTCTAGAGCACTCTATTATTTCACTTGTTTTCTTTTTCACTGAGACCTAAGCTCTCTAAGGAGAAAGATGCTGCCTTCTTTACTTCAATATCTTCTGGCTTACAACAACATATTAAGTGCTTAGTAGATATTTGTTGAGTGAATAAATAAATAAACTGATACAACATTCTCTGTGTAAAATCCTTGGCACATAATAGTTGTTTAATAGATGGTACCTTCCTTTTTCATTTTTACTAAAAAAGTGATTTATTGTTGTGGTAACACTGAAGGCACATGTAAAATAAGCCTTATTTCTGCCCTGCGGCCTATCTCCCTGACCTCTGGGTGATCAAGACCTAAATAAACTGATCTCACTTGCTGAACTGCATGTTCTCTGTGCTATTTTTCTTTGGCCCAGGCCCTTCTGCACTTGACCAGAAGCCACAGCATTTTTAAATGTCCCTTCTCTGTCATTAATCATGCTGATTGCTTGGGTTCTGGGTATGCTCGTGTGTCCAATTATATCGGGGAGGTTTGCTTTTCCCCACGCCAGCAGAAAGGACATCTCTGTGTTTGCTCTCACAGTTGGATCTCCAGCCTGTAAGTGTCTCTCCTGGTAGTTATCATTTTGCCAGTCAGGACTTAATGGTGCTCTCAACCGAAATCAAAGATATTCAGGCCAGTTTGACTTCCCCATTCTTCAAATGGAAAGGTCCTGGCATCACTGATTTTCTTTCAGATTTGGCAGAGCAATAGTCTAAGATTGAGGCAGGGAATTGCCTGTCCTACTGGAACTTTAGAAAAGTGGGCAATTTGGGAAAGTTTCTGACCAAGCTCACCATTTTTCTGCCTTGTCAAGGCCCTGGGACTCAGGAGGTGGGAGGCATGGAACTCAGCCTCTGCAGTCCCGGCCCTTTGACAGACATGATGACAGTCTAACATTGAAAGTAGTGAGGAAGAAGGCAAGTGCCAAATGACTGAGAGAAACCAACATTCCCTGGGTGTATACAGCGTACATGGCCCAATGCTGAGACAGGTCAGAAGCACCTAAGTAACACTGAGAGCAGTAGAGAGTACGAATGCCTAGCAGCTTTAACACAGTGCTGGTTCAGAAATATTCTAGCGCTGTACCTTTTAAGGTTTACTATGGACTGAATGTTTGTGTTCTTCTGCACCCTCTGCTCCCATACAAAAAAAAATTCCTATGTTCAAACATAGATCTGAAAGTGATGGTATTAGGATGTGGGGCCTTTGGGTGATGATTAAGTCATGAGGGCAAAGACCTCAGGAATGGGAATAGTGCCCTTATGGAGGCAGACCATCCCTCCATGTGATGTTAGAGTGCGAAGACAGCCAGCTATGAGCCAGGAAGCTTGTTCTCACCAGACAGTGAATCTCCCAGAACCTTGACCTTGGGCATGCATGCCAACCTCCAGAATGGAGAGAAATAAATGTTTCTTATTTATAAGCCTCCCAGTTTATGGTATTTTTGGTCTAGTAGCTTGAATGAACTAAGACAAGGCCTTCCTTTTTCTTGACTTTGTCTGGAAAAGTGGTGCCCAAACTCTAAACATTCTGGTATACTGTCCTTACTGCTTTGGTCGTATCTGAGTACCACCTTACTATTATTTATTTATTTATTTATTTATTTATTTATTTATTTATTTCTAAAATCAACTTAAAAAAAAAGTCAATTTATTGCAAAAGAAAATGGAATGTTTATAAAACCATATTTTTTGGTCATAGAAAGTAGCTATTAATTAAAAAATATTGTTTGTCACCTAAAATTGGTTCCTATGTCACCAGTGGCCAGAGATCCTACCTTACTTTGGGAAAGTCTAAAGTCGAATCTTTGACTTTAAACCCAGACCATTTGAATGACAGATTTGGGCTCTTATTTCTTGTCTGACGATATTATGATCCTGGATCACCTGGTGGGTCTCTGTCCCCTTATAATTGCCTTCTATCTCTGCCACAGCAAAAGCTACCTCCCCCCTCACCAGGGGTTCATTTTATTCTCTTCCTTCTTGAAGATTAATTTTCAATCAAAACCAGGCATCTCTAGGTCTTCCCACTTGGCATATGGAAACTACAAAGGGGTGGGGTGGGGGAGAAATACTATAATTAAAAAATGTCAACTATGAACCAAATGTAGTTGTAGATACTTTGTAAAGCTGAGCCCATTTAATATTTTCAAACCAATTATCATAATCCCCATTTCATAGGTAAGTGAAATGCACTAAAGAGAATGTAGAAATTTTGCAAAGATGATGCGTGGATAAAGCTGAGAGGCAAACTAACTTACATTTGACAGTAAAGTATGTGCTTCTTCCAGTAAAAATCCTAAAGAACAGAGTCCATTGGCATTTAAAGATATGATGTACAGGGTTGATAATCATTTTTGAACTGAAAAAAACTCAATCATTTTTGTGATTCAAATAGCTACCAAATATATATGTTTCTGATTCAAGTTGCACTTAAAGTATGAAAAGACTGTTTTCAAAGAGCCATTTAATGTTCAAGAGCCTTATAAATAGGATCAGGAGACTCAAGGTGGCTAACTGAGAAGATCTATTTCTTGTTTCAGTCTTAAATGTGCTGAAGTGATATCCAATTCATAATGCTACCATTGATATGCCCAGAGGGTAGAATTCTGTGACTACTTAATCTCAGGTTCCCTCGGAGCAGGGGACTGTGTAATCTTTCACTGTGTGAGGGCGTCATCATTCATTGGAGCATTTCTCTCTCTTAGGATGTTTAAGTTGATTTCCTTTCTTTGCTTATATGAATAATGGTATTATTATTAGTTTTAAAGTCCAGTTTGATATGCAAGAAGAATATTTCATTTTTAAATTGACTTCTACTGTAGTTTCTGAGCTTAAAAGTGAGTATGTATGTATAATAGATATTGAATTCGTAACATTTTTTTTAGTTGGTATGTATTCTGAATGTGTCTATTTGTATGGTTGCCTTTTCCTCATTGACCTGCAAGTTGCATGAAGGCAGCAACCTTGTCTGTGCTGTACAACCCCATATTCTCAGAGGCCAGAATAGTACCAGCCACAAAAATAGTCGAGATTAAACAAGAAAGCTCCCTAATGCATTCTGTAGGAATCATGTCAATGATGTTAATAAGAATTTTCCTTGAATGAAAACTTACACAAGCTAGCACAAAATTTCCATTTCAGGTCCATTTTTCCTGGTCAGGCACATCTTCCTGAGTCCACATTACATGATCTCTCGGTGTTACATATATATATCTTACATAGCAGATGTGGTCAGCACATCCACTTTCTCACTGGAAACTTTAACTGAACTGTAGAGAAACAGATGTTCAATACTCCTCCTTGGGGACTTTACCTTTTAAATGACCAACTTCTGTACAGAAATGAGGAAGGGGCAAGTGAATAAGTATTTGTTTAAAAACAAGAAAAGTCCAAATTGCAGAAATAATTTATGAGGATGGAGAGACAACTTAAGAATGAGAAATTGTTATATAGGTCAACTTTTTACCCCCCCCAAAAAGGAAAGAATGTATGTTTGCATTATGATAGAATTGCTAAAATTTTCAAATTTGAAAGGTTTACTAAAGACCCAATTTAAATTCTTAAACACACATGAATGCACTCCTCTCTGTACACACAATAAATTCAATAAAACTTGTTTTACCCTCAGAGACAATCTGCTTAGTTGTAAGGTGGCTTTCTTCTAGCTCTTACTATAGATCAAGCACTCTGTTCAACACTTACTTAACTCAGTTAATTCTTCAAAGTACTTATCATTGTTATCCCATTTGACAGATATGAAAAGTGAGGCAGAAAGTTTGTATAACGTGTTCCAAGACAGAAAGCTCCTGGGTAGAAGCAGGAGCAGGATTTCAAGTGAGGTAGGCAAGCTCAGAGCATGCATCCTTAACCAGTAAACATAACTCTACATACAAGCCAAAGGTTCTAATCTTTTGACATATGCATGTCCGGTTTCCCCACTTTGAATAATGGTATATAATTTTTAGTGTTAAATATGTCCCGGGCACTGATCTAAGTGATTTGTTATACAAACTAACTCATTTAAGCTTCAAAACAACCTTGTATGGAACACATTTATTATGATCATTTCTGTTTTGTAAATGAAGAAGCATGACAAACTGAAGTTAAATAAATAGATTTAAGTTATATGTTTATAAAAGGTAAATCTAGACTTTGAGCAGGCACAGAGGGGCTGAAGCTCACTCTTACCCCCTCCCAGTCCCTCTGTTTTTGACACTGTTCTTTCTCCTCCTCCTCCAGTTCTTTTCCCCTCCTCCTCTCCACATCTCCCTCTCTCCCTCTTTAATCAAAACACTATACCCACATATTGTCTTCCAACCTTTTGATTTTGCCAACAAATATGAACATATGTTATACTTGAATAGCATAGCTTAATATTGTGGAGAGGTCATTTTTTTTCTAAATGAATTTGTGAATCCAAGCAATCCCAGCTGAAATCTTAATAGATCATTAAAACAAAGTTGAGAATCCAGATACCAACTTAAATATATATTGGAATTCAATGTATGATATAGATGGCATTTTATATCACTGGGGAAAAAATAATTTAAAAATTCAGAGGGAAAACTAGCTAAGCATCTAAAACATTGAATTTATAAGCAATTTCTTAAAATAAAATGGATTCTGGAGTGATCAAATATTTAAATGAAATATGTTAGCATAACCCATTGAGATGAAAACATGGGTTTCCTGGTTTATCACCTTGAAGCATAGAAGACATTTCTAAATATGACACAAAACCTGAAAAGCATTTTTTTAAAAAACAAATTCAAATCCATAGTATCTTTAAAATTTCAGTGTATCAGAACAAAACTGAACAAAACAAAATACTCAGTGTTGGTAAGTATGTGAGGCAATAAACATCCATATGCATTTTGGAGAGTAGCATAAATTGATAGAAATTTTAGGAGGTAAGTTTGCCAATTATGTCAAGATTTTAAAAGTTTATGCTCTTTGATTCAGTAATTCTACTTAGTTTATGCAAACAATGTTTTTTAAAGATTTATTATGTACCTGGCATTGTCAAAACTAAGTGAATACAAGAAATATGGTCCCTGCCTTCTTGGACTCAAAATATTTTCTTAAGGGATGAGGCACAATTTTTCATCATGGCAACAAAGTTGAAGGTTCTGAGTCACTCATTTGCATGATTCCATTTCAAAACTTTATATATGTTTATGCTTATATTTAAAGTTTACTTCTTAAAGATGGCATGTTAGGCACCTCAAAACCTGTTTCTGGCCCTGCTTAGAATAAAATCAAACTAATTGATAAAATTGTGCACTTACAGATTTTTCTTCATCATAGTTATGGTTATGGTGGAAAAAATAATCTATAATCTAAATAAAATATTAATAAAATATCAAATACTTATGTAGTTCTTCATCAATAGGCAATGCATTAAAGAAATCATTGCATAGCCATACAAAATAATTTTACAGAATCAACATGGCAAAATAAATCTCTATTAATTGACATGGAAATATGTCCATTATATTGTTAAATGAAATAGTAGATATCAATATAGCATTGGTTGTATGATTTATTTATGAAGAAATTCTCTATATTTGTTTATATTTCTATCTATTTCTATGGATCTGGTTAGATCCATGTCTAATCTATGTTTATAGGCTCCATTTGCATAGTTACCTGGAAGAATGTTCTTCAAAACGGTAACATTGTTTATTTCTGGGCCAATAAAATTTGGGGTGATTTAAAAATTATTCCTTTTATATAACTTTATGCATTGCATGGGTGTTTACCAGTGAAAGTGTTTCACTCATTGACAAAAATTATAATGCTTTTGAAGAGAAAATACATAGCAGAGATATGAACAAAAATTTTTACAAATCACTATGTATGATCTAATTAATGCTCATTCATAGTCTGAAATAACATACATCATAGAGTTACTATCTATGTAATAGGGTCATAGTCAACTTTAAAAATATTTTCTTATTTGCCTGCAGTTTTCAATTTTTTCTCAATGTGCATGTTATGCTCATGTATGAAATGGTAATATTGACCTACCAAACAAAAATGTCAGCCATGTATATTCTATGTATTAAGTAATCATTTTTGATCTGCAAACATTAAATACATATTTATGTTTCTTCAAACATAGCTTTAATTTTACTTCTGTTGTTATATGTGCTCAAAAACCACCAATCCCCATACCTGACCTCTCTCTTCTTCATCCTTACCACCAATGTCTGCATCTTTGAATGTTTCTCCATTCTTCATTCTTCTATGGATTCTAGGCTTTAAACTCATCATCACTAATTCTATAGTGTTAATTCTGCTCTTTATTGCTTTTAATGCAGATTTCTATTCTATTATTGCATTTTTAATCTCCTTATAATCTTTGTCATGTCAAACTCCTGTTTTTATTTCTACCTGCCTCTCAGCCAACTCCCTTCTTATCTCAGCTTATTTTCATATAATCTCATCTTTCATCTCTTTATTCAGAGACTGTAGTTTTCACTTCTATTTAGATTACAAAGCAGACAATTTCTGCAATTTCTGTTTCTTTTAGTGACTTTTAAACTGTTCTTTCTTTGCAGTATGATTGCTTTTTCCTCTTTTTAATGTGCAAAATATTTTCACTGGGGCCATTTATTCTGTTCTCAGTGTTGTCATTTTTACAGAGGGGTGTCTATCGATGGTTGATGGAGGACTACATTGTTCCCTTCCACTCAGTCCTAGATTACTGTTAAAGTCTTCTGCTCAGATCTTAAGCAAAAGGGTTGGTTGATATTCATGGCTCAATGCCACATTTATGGTGTCTAGCAGTGATTTATTCAGTGATGTTATTGGTCTTAGGAGGCACTCCCCATTCTTCAGGTTGTAGACTTGCTGTAAGGAGGCAGTATATTGTAGTGATTAGTGTATTAGTTATGCACATTAATTGTGCTTTCAAATTCTGGATTTACCATTATTTTATGGCTTTCTTTTTTTATTGATTGGTTTTTTTTTTGAGTGAGAGAAACATTGATTTGTTGTTCCACTTATTTATGCATTCATTGGTTGATTCTTTTATGTACGCTGACCAGAGATTGAACCTGCAACCTTGGCATATCAGGATGACACTCTACATCAACTGAGTTCCAAATGGGGCTTGGATTTATCAGTTACTAAAAGACTCATTTAACCTCTTCATGACACATTTGATCTGTGAAATGAACACTATCATAACACATTCCTCACTGCCTCTTACAAGGAGTTTTACCAATATCAGACCTCCATTGGACTGAAGTACTTCAAACATATTAACTCACAGAATCCTCCCGCCTATTTTCATTCTCATGATACAGGTGAAGAAACTGAGATAACCATATCTTAAGTAACTTGCCCAAGGTCTCATAGCTTTTAGTATTCAGAACTAATATTAGAGTCTATGTAGTAGAATGGTTTCCAGTGAGGGCTTTGTATTTAGCATCTGATAACCGTTTGCTATTATTATTACCAGGAGGAAAATTTATGTATGGGTAACTTAAAGTAGTGAGTAGTTCTTCCCTTTCCTGAAATAATAAAGGCAAAGCTCTGCATTTTACTTACATGCTTTTTTCTTCTTTTTCCATTGTATTCTAAGATGGAAATTGGACATAGCTTAATGGCCAATTAAGCTCCTCTGCCTCAGGGTGTATAGAATTCCTGAAAATTGTAATCCTTGAAAATATTTAGAAAAAGCCTGAACTGGGGAATCTGAGGTGGCATGTGTATGTATTTGTGCATGCATGTAATCTCTTCATCTGCATATGTGCATACACACACAGCTACTTTGGACTCTGCTCCCTGCCCTGTGTGATAGACCTGTGGCTCTACAGTCTTTGGCTCTACAGCCATTGTTACAGACTTTGCTTTCTGAGATGAGGCAGAGAAAGTGTGTTGATGTGCCTCTGCATTGTCCTTCACGTTGGCAGTTCCGAGCTCCTGCAACTGACAAGGTATGTGTTAATGTCACCTGACAATTGTGTGTATCATTTCCACTCCATGAATAATATAATTAGAGGAAATTCCTCTAAGATTCTGCCAGTAGATTAGTTGTCAATCTTAGTTTCTTGGCTTATTGTGCACTCTCATCTCTTTCTGCATTTTCCTAGATATTTTGTGATAAAAATCACAAAATTTATGATGTGGAATGCTCTTCAATCACTTTGTTAAGCTGCTCTCTCCTTAGTTCTGCCCTTACTTCCCAACTGTGCGTGGGTGTGCGTGTGTGAGCACATTCACACATGGAGAACTTAAACATATATTAATGACAATGATACTATAACAACAAAGAAAGTAATGTTAATATTATACGAGAGAAAGAATAGAGTAGTTTTCTTCGTGCTCTGTGCCCCTTACTCCGTAACGGCAGGAAGTACTAAGTCAAAACTGATGTAGATGCAGATAGATTAGCAGGAATGGCAGTTAAAGAATTTCAGCAAATTTCCCTTCATTACCAAAATTGTCAGCAAAAAAAGTAAGATATGAGGCTATTTGCATCGAGTGAGAGAGGTAAGACTGGGCTTGAGCTATGCGAGACCTGGCCAAAAAAAGTTGTAAAAGCTACCGTTTCCAATGGAGATGAGCTATTGTTTTATTCAGACAAAGATGTGTGCAGTGGAATGGACAAAAATATTGGTGGCTTAAACAAGAAAGAAATGTTTATACCCTTCATGGAACAATCTCAGCCTAAGCAACACAGACTTATTTAGTGGCTCCCTAGTCTTGGGAAACTAAACTCTTCTTTTTACTGCTCGGCATTTTGTCCTAACCTACATCATCCAAGAGTACTTCCCACCATGTCCACATTCCAGGCAAGAGAAGGGAGGATGAAGAGCAGAAGGAAAGCTCACCTGCTTCCTTTAAGGCAACTCGTAGGAAATTGAACACGTCACTTCCTTCACATTTCGTTACAGAAAGCTCAGCATGGTCACACCCAGCTGCAAAGGATGCTGGAACTGTCTAATTCAGCTGGGCAGCCACATGCGCAATTAAACCTAGGGGTTCCCTTATTAAAGTAGAAAGGCAAGCTTGCAAATTGGAGGTGAAAACAATATTCTATTCCATAGTCAATAGGAGCCATATGTTTAGTGGGTTAGGTGGGCCAAGTTTGCTTTTGGAAGTCTTTGTCTTCCTTCCCATTTGCCTTCACTCTAGTGTTTTCATGATTTTCCTCAAATGTTTAGGGACTTTTATTGCTATATAGGGCAAGAAAATTATATTTATTCCACCTTCCCTTCTATCTACACTTTCAGGTGGACAACTGACCTCTGCTTGGACATTTGCAGAACAAAATTCAGGACTTCATTGGACTGTTGGATAATACTAATTTTTAGAAAATTTTTAAATTAACTGATGTTGTTGTTATAAAAATATGGCAGATAAAGTCCATTGCATGTTCAATAGTCACTCCCCCATTCTTCGCTACTAACAAACTCCAATTGTTCAGGTAGTACCTGGGGTCCTTTGATTGCTTAGGATTTAGCCTCTTACCCCAGAATTCATCATGACTGATGTAGTTTAATCATTACAACATTCCTGTTGGCCAGTCATGTTGCCCAGTCCTGGACAGTGAGACAGCAGGAGAAATCAAGGACTGATAACTAGAGATTCCCCCCCCACAATAATAAAACACACACACTCTCTCTCTCTCGCACACACACAGACACACACACACACACACACACACACACACACACATTATACTGGCAGTATAGGTTTAAAAATGCAGGATGTCTTTAAAACTGTGGAGAAATAAGGCAGAATCAGCTCCTGGCTTAGGTGGGTTGCATACCACCTACACTGATGTTCTACAGTTAGCAATTTCAATTGACTGCAGTAATTTGAATTGGACCTCAGCTAGAAACAGAGAAATTGAAGAGTCAGTACCTGGAGACAGGACACACACTGAGTCAGCTCTGCTGAAGAGATGCATTCTGGACCTAGTAGCACAGCAGTTCTGAAGGAAGTAGAGAGGGTTAGGAGGACCAGGCAGTTACTGCAGAGAAGACATGACAGAGATAGATTGGGAAATAAGAGCCCATCCAGAAGAGAGGCTTGGGCAGTAGATAGATAATTCTTGCTAGGTGACTCACAAAGTGACTGAAAGAGTTTAGTCTTTGGGTTTGTGAAATTCAAAAATGAGATCATAGCCTTTAAGAGGCATTTTTTGACCAATGAATGAATGAATTAATTAATTAATCAAGAGCAACCAGTAAATCTGAGGGGACAACTATAATAGATAGAACTTGCAGAAGAATGTAGGTAACATAGAACTATTCTGGGATATAATTTGGGGGATTGAAGTACCAAGAAAGGACATGATGAATTTAAACTAGAGTATCGAGGTCAAATATTTGAAAGTTCACATTTATGTATTGGGAAATACTGACATGGAAATGTCCCCTCACTATTCACATCTACTCATTGATTCCAGTGCCCCCGTCTCTTGATCGATGACTTTATTTGCCTTTGCTGCTGCCTTCTAGATTAGGGCTTTCACTTGACTGTCAGCACTACCTAAGCATGTTGCCTCTAATAGTTTTTAACTTTTTGTTTGGGGTTTTTTGTTTGTTTGTTTGTTTGTTCTTTTGCACCCTGCAATTTAATCCTCAGCCTGGACATAGTTCTGGGTAGCTGGCACCTTGCCTTAGTTTGCCTCAACCCCGGTCTGATTGGGGTTTGATAAAGGGTCAGGCAGATTGTGGTTATCAAGTGTAGTTGTCCTGGCTGTGCCACTTTGCCCAAATTGGCTGTGGTCTATAAAAGTCAGTTTCACAGGTAGAGAGGTAGGGGAGACTCTTTCACGTGGAAAGTGATGTTCCTTGCTTGAATGGTGGGAAATAATCAGGTACAGGCTGTTTGCTAAGCAGGGTTAGAACAAGTGGCCTCCTGGTAACAGGCTGGTCCTGGTAACAGGCTGAGGGGTAGTGGTAGCTTGGTTGAGATCTCACCCTTGGTTGGCCATTTTTAGCAAGAGAGAGAGTGAAATGTTTTCTTTCCCTTATTGTATTAGTTGGGACAATACCAGAGGCCTGATACTACAGTTGGCAGCTAGTCGTATCATCCTGTCTTGTTCTACATGTCAAACAAGTTTGAAACTGTCACCAGCATCCTGACCATTTCACCCTGCCTTGTATTTCTTGGCCTCAGACATCTGGAGAGTTGAGGCCCTGCCATCAGATCTCAAATTTTCATTCCCTCTAAGTTCCAGCAACGTGAGTCCCTGGTTCAAAGGAAAAGATATTGGATATACGATCATTCCATCTCTGAACTCCCAATCCTCAGTCACATTTCATTTTCTCTTTCAAACATGATTAGGTGCTCTGTTAGAGATGGCCCTTGTGCTCTGACCTGGACTTTTTACTATGTTATCAGGCTTAACTCCCTCATCCTTCCTCTATGTCCCCCTTGACATCAATAAGCTAGCTATTCCTGTTGTTTTCCCCGGTATTCTCAATTCTGTTTTTATTCTTTCTATCTCTCATCTCCTATCCCTCCTATGTACGTCGTGTTTCCATCCTCTTAAACTTCTTATATATCCTGTATGGCATTCCCCCCCCGATGGTGGCAGGAAAGAGACAGATAAGCTATCGCAAGCATTCTTTCCAAGACTCATAATTACATTTCAATGAAAAAATTATTCATTGCTAAGGTCATAGTGATAAAGTGATCAAAAAGACAGTTTCTGCCCCCAGAAATGCTCACAGTCCTATGCAATAAAAGCAGAGATAAACAAATAATCACAATCCAGTAGGGTAAATACTACAGAGGAGGTATGCCTAAAACTGGAAGAATGTTCATGATGGGGCAATACATGCTATCTGTAAAGCAAAAAAGAGCTATATACAATGCTAAAATCAACAATTAAATGCTTTTTTCTCCTTATACACTCAAGAAACTTAATTAAATTTGTAGAATGCTAGAGGTAAGAGTAGTCATTGTTTTCTCTGAGAAAACAGATGCTGATAGGTTGAGTGACTTGCCCCAAATCACTGAGCATGTTAAACAATGCTGGGGTCTTATGTATCAGTCAGGAAAATTAACACTAGCTGCTACAATAGACAAAGTCTCATAATCTCACTGGCCTGATAAAACAACAGGGGCACCCTCCTCCTTCATTCAAAATTGATGGGTATGCCATTTGCAATGCATAGCTTCCAAAATCTTTCAGGCAGGGAAAGAAAGGAGTAAAGAAGACATGTTAGCCCTTACTATCTTTCCCTAAAATAAACAGATATCATTTTCCCTCAAGATTCATCGGCATACACAAGCCTTATTGCCTCAATTAAAAGGAATGCATAAGAGTACACGATATTATGTGGTCCAAACTATCTTGATCTCCCTTGGGAATCCTAGCTTTACTATGAATGGATATTCTTTGATGTTGGCTGGTGGTCACAAAGCACAAAGTATAAGTTTGATTTGGATGGATGGATGGATGGATGGATGGATGGATGGATAGACAGATGTGACATACTTTATACCTCATTACCCTCATTATTTTAAAATTGATCTTCTTAGCTAGGCTGGTGTTTATATTTTCACCCTACTTTCTAACTTAGTTGACCCCAACGCTCTTCAGGTGAAGGGCATGAATATGCTTTCATCCAACAGAATTCAAGAGAATGTTGATAATGCGGCATAGAACACCATGGTGTTAATCATTCTGTGACTAGTACTGCAGAATAAAATACCTGGCATAGTAAATAATAGCATTAGAACTGTCATTGAAAGAAAAGGTCAATATTATACCTGCTTGCTGATAGGCAAGATTAATATATTCTTGCTATTAATAATAGTAATTAGACTCTACTGCTTTAGCTGGTCCTTAGGTCCCATTTATAGGAACAGTTTAATGTGCTTCCTGAGCATGACTTGGCATATTTTAGTGCATCGTTGCAAGCATTGAAAATCGGTGCCAGGATCTTCTTATCAGTTTATTAGCTTTTTGGCACTTTGATTTTGTATTTGTATTGGGCTTCCTTTTCTACTGCTGAAACAGTGGGCAGGAATTTTTATATGAAGAGCAAAAGACCATTCTTAATAGCATTTTCTATTAGGGGCGTAACTATAGATCTTTGTATATTTTGCACCATTTAGCACAGCCACTGTTGCAAATTAAGAGGCCAGGCATCCTTGTCAGGACAATTAACACTTGCAGTAGAAATCTCTTCTTAGCCTTGGGGGGAAAGGAAGCTTAAATTGGGGTTGTCATTCTCAGAAACCTTTTTTGGTATTGGGAGCAGGGATGGGGAGGGAGGAGTGGAGCACTGGGTGTTTGGTAAGCAGATGATCAACCTCCCTTCTGTTATAATTTCTCTTCTGTCATACTCAACATCACCTCTGTGTACTGTATAAAAGGTTTGCAGAGATAAAAAGAAAAAAAAGGAGCTGGACAGACAACCCTTGTTTAAAGGCTAAACAGAGAGGGTACTTCTAGGAGTTCCCTCATTAAAATGAATCCTTCTCTGCCTTGAATTTTCACTAATATTTCCAGGTTTAGATTAAAGCATGAAAGGCCCCTATGAAAAGGAACCATTGTTACGTAGCAGGGGTAGAGTATTTACTCTTTATCATTAATGTCTTACTGTGAATAATTAAAATGAGGTTTCTTTCCTGAGCTAAGCCTTAAGAAATAATAGTGGTAATGTTTAAAAATTGAAAATGTATAGCATGCTAGAGTTTACAATGCCAACAGAGTTATTCACTCGTGTGCTTCTTTTAATGATCTTGTGAGAGAAGATAGGCAGAGGGGAGGGTTTTTCCCTTTAACTGATGGAGGACCTGAGGCTCTGGTTGGTGAATCAATTGTCTGTTCAAGGACATACTACAGGGTCGGATTACACGAAAGATTGAGTGAGAAGTGAGGAGAGGGAAGGAAGAAATGAAGATAGCATGTAGGAGGGTGTACTCTTACTGGACCAGGAGGGAGCATACTGAAGAGCCGAGACGGATGCGAGGATTTGGAAAGTCTCGTAAGGGTTCATTCACGTTAGAGAGAGAAGCTATTAACAGTTGAGTTATTTGCCTTTTCTTGAGGGTCTGTTACCTGCTAAGCACCCAACTAGACTCTTCTAAATATCGTTTTATCTCATCCACTTTATAATCCTGCAAGGTGGATTATATTGAGAAAACAAGTTGAGAAAAATTAAGAATCTTGCTCAAGGTTTTTTAGCAGCAAGTGGCAAACTATTCTCCTATTTCTGAGCCCCACATTGTTTTCACAGTCATATGCGACTGTGCATGAGAGCAAACAAAGAAAAGGTCAGGGCAGGGCCTTGGAAACAAATTTTCCTTTCTTCACATCTGTCTCAGGCTTGGCTTCTCTGCCCTTCACCTTTCCATTAACTCTGTAATCCTGCAAAGAACAGAAATTGGATTGCGCCCCTGACCAAAGAGAAGGTTTCAAACTTTCTACCTGGATACTCTTTTTCAGCTTTCAAAGTTTCTCATTCTCCCTTCAGATCCATTATGTGGAACATTTCACATGTTTATTCCAGAAACATTTCTATTACTGTTAAAGTAAAACAATGATTTTTTTTAACAAGGCTGTTTTTCCTCCCCTATTGAGCAATCTGGTTGCCATGCATTTTTCTCCTATGTCAAAAATTACCCCCAATTACCTTTGGGTGCCAGATTTTTTTCTTACTGGATTTTTTTTCCCAAACAAGAAGTCATGATGGGCAAAGAATGAGTGAGACAATGGAAGGAAGGCAGGCAGTTGAACTTCCCCTTAGCAGTTGCGGCCACAGTTGCTATAAACCAGAATTACTCTTTCCTTAACTGAAAGGTGGCCACCTCTTGGATGAAATATGGCACCTGCTTAACCGTGTACATTAATAAAACATGGTCCTCTAATAAGCAGCTAGTAATGGCGAGTTGATATACTTCATTGACAAGGCAGACAGTGGCTCAGTGGGCTCAGAGTCATTTTTTAGTGTTCATCTCCCTGTTGAGCGACCTTGAGTAGGCTGCTTAATTTCTCCATTACTCGGTCTCCTCATCTGTAAAATGGGGATAATAACATTTACTTGGAGCACAGAGACATTGTCCGAATTAATTAACTCAGGCAAAGCCCACAGAGATGCCTGGATAAATGGTGCCATGTGATTGCAAATGATTAGTATCCTTATTATTCTGACACTTGCCCATAAGGCCCATCTATCAAATCTGGTTCTAGCTGAACTGGGCAGAGCGATGGATGCTGCCACCGCATTCGATGGCAGCTTGCCCTGAAGATAAAGTCTGTCACACACAATGTCTCCCCAGAGAAAGCTTAAGCTGGTAGCAGTATTGATGTAGGTGATCTGCCTGCCAGGATGCACGGAAGCAGTTTAACTAGAGCTAATTACAGCCAGCAACAGTGCCAAAGCCAAGAACTCACCTCTGATGGTGATGGGCTGTTCAAAGAAACTATTTCTGAACTAGATGATCAAGCTGAATTTTCTGCACCATCAGTATGGGTAGCGTCCTGAAGGATGTCAGTGCCCCTCCAATTTTAGAGGAAGGAAGGAGAACCAGAGAGGATTGTAATCATTGCGAATTGCCCTGTGTGGCATTCCCCGTTTATTTATTTTGGCCATTTTTGTTGTTGTTGTTGTTGTTGTTGAACAAATGTTAGGACGGAAATGAAGGGATGGAGAGAGTTGGCAAGCAGGACAGGCAAGATGGAGTCCCCACTCTCGCCGGAGCCTTTGATATACAATGGAGCAGAGTGGAGAGCAAAGGTATGCAGTGGAGGGAGTGGAGCTTTCAGAAGCTGTGTGGCAATGAAGAGTGCGGGCCTTTGGTGTGGGGAGTGTAGTGAGGTTGATTTACTAGTCATAACATCTTAAGCTACAATGTGTGTGACGTATTAATGGGAATGTCCTCATTACCACCTTAGTGCAAATTACTATCATTTCTCCCCTGGATTACTCTGACAGCCTTCCGGGTGCTGTACCCTGTTTCAACCCTTGCCATTCTGTAGTCCATGCCACGCACACCAGATCACTCTGAGCAAGTTCCTCTGCATAAGTCTTTCAAGACTTCCTTCCCCATTGCACTTAGAATCATTCAAACTCTTGCCATTGCTTTCTGTTTTTTATTGCCCATCTCTAAACTAATCTAATTCTAAAATCCAGCTGTTCTCTAGGCTTTATCCATGATTGTTTCCTTTCAGTACCCTGAAAGCCAAGCCTTTTCCCACCCCAGGGCCTTTGCATCTGTCCTTCCTGCCTTGTATGTTTTTCCCCAGGGGATTTTCTCTGGCTAGATCTCAATCTTTAAAGTATCTTAATTTAAATGTCATATATTCAGAAAGCTTTATCTGATTATCCTCTCACCCTACCTTGCCAATATTCTAGTCATTCTTGCTCAACTTGGTAGTATTTTTTATTACCTGTAATTCATTCATTCATATTTACTCATTCATTCATTCATTCATTCATTCATTCATTCATTTTCTTGCTAACTTGTTAAGTGTCCTACAGAAGGCTCCACTCAGGGGAAAAGAACTTGCCCTTTCCCCTCATTTATCAGTACTAAACACAATACCTGGCACGAACAAATATTATATTTCTGAATAGTGTTGAATAACAACTACCTTCTTTAAGCACTTTTTGTATGCTGTGCTCTGCACGCTATACTTTCTTTACAAATCTGAGTTTTCCATGTAACAACCTTAAGAGGTTGGTGTCACTTAGCTGAAGTTTTCGTACAATTAAATTGATGTTTAGGAACACTAAAACTTGCTAAAGATCACAGCTTGACTTTAGGGGAAAATTATTTCAATTACAAGACTCCCTTCCTGGCTCCAAAGACAGGTCTGACTCCATTGTTCCTTGATTTGGAGAACTGGATGAGCAGTCCAAATGCAAGGATCAATCATAAATCCCATCTCAATGGCACTGAACATGGATTGGCTTGAAAGGCATTTTTAGGAAATTGAATCTAAGAGAAAGGCCCAAATTGTAAGTACTTTGTGAAGTACTGAGATCCTGGTGATGGATTTATAGAGGAAAATTAGTAAAAACCTTAAAAGGGATGAGTCAAAACAATCTTCCTCTGCCCTTCTTCAGAAATTTTCCCATTTAATTTTCAACTGCTTCTTGCCTGGGGGTATCTTAATCTTTGGCTTCTGATTACTGCTTCCTGGTGGAAAGTTTCAGGAGTATGAAAACCTTTCACTTGAGATTCACTTCAATGCATTTAAGAATCTACACATTTGAGGATCTACATAGACAAACAAAGAGAAAAAAATTCATACTGCAGTTGTGGCTTTTTTCCCCTCAAACTTTGACATTTTGTGTGTGATGTTTTGTTTGTGCATTGAAGCATTGTCATAATTAATACAAATGGTAGTTTTTTAAAATGAGATATTCAAAAGGAAGTGTGATTCTTTCATTGCCAATCTTTTAAAATTATTTATTTATTTTTTTAATCTAACATTTACCATTTTAAAAAAGATTTTATTTATTCATCTTCAGAGAGAAGGGAAGAGAAGGAGAAGGAAGAGAGAAATATCAATGTGTGGTTGACTCTCACATGCCCCCTACTGGGGACCTGGCCCTCAACCCAGGCATGTGCCCTGACAGGGAATCGAACTGGCAACTCTTTGGTTTTCAGGCCACGCTCAATCCACTGAGCTACACCAGCCAGGGCTCCAAATTCTTTTTAAAGGCATTCTTAAATGGGCAGGTTTTTAAATCATGATATGAATATTTTCCCAGAAAGAGAATTTCTTTTTTTTCAGGATCACTTTGCTGAAAGATTTTCCATTTACCTATGAGTATAGTAGAAAAAGATGTTAAAATAAAACCACATATGTATTTAAGTCATCAAATCTCAACCAGCGCAATCTAAACAACCATCAAGAAACACAGAGATGAAATTTCAAATATTGCAGCACAGCTGTAGACTGCTGGGCAACAAAGAACTAAACTAAAATCACAAGCATTAGTTAAAATCAAACAATATGCTTGTTTCCCAGAGACTGAGTTGTGTTCAGCAGCAAGAGAAGTCCTGGGTATTAAAAGATAAAGCAAGTCTCTCTTGACTCTAAGGAACTGGAGGTGGTGACAAGGAGGGCAATTGCTCAATCAGTCTAAAATGACCACTGTCAGGGTACAGGTAGTCCCAGGGTTGTGTGGGAAGACAGAAGGTGGAGCCTTAAATCCAGCTTGGTAAATCATGGCAGGCTTCTTAGAGGAGGTGACACCTGGACTGCATCTTAAAGGGATGCCTTACTTCTCAGAAACATGACTGTGGGCTATACCTGAAGTTTCCTTTCTGTTCATCAGCTCATTCCTTTCTATTGCAACTGGTTTCCTCTCCAGCCAGAGATCATCATGCCCCACCCATTTCTTTAGACAGGAAAGAACTCACTTTCCAGCAACCCTTCGAAAAATCCTAGTGAAAGATTTTGGTTTTCCTTGGATAAATTTGCTTTCAAATCCTGTCCAATCATTTTCGCTGAGGAGGCAGTGTTCTCTGATTGGCCTAGCTCTGACCTATCCAGTGTACCTAGATGGCAGTTTCTGTTTAAACCTACACTTTAATATGCTGACTAGAAAGGCCTAAAAAGGGGAAGGAGAAAAAAGCATTTACCAGATATAGCATACAGGATTGTTGGCCAGATAGAAATAGTTGGTATTTCTAGGGACTATCTTTCAACCTACCAATAGTTAAATACATTTTTTATTTAAGATTTTTTCCTTTTCATTGAATTTTTTAAGGTGATACTGGTTAACAAAATCATACAGGTATCAGGTGCGTAATTCGACAACAATCATCTGTGCACTGTATGGCACGTTCATCGCCCTTTAGGTTGCATTTGCTGACTGAGAGACTGTCAGATAAGAACAAACAAACACTTGCTCAGTTATTTTCTCTGCTAATCCCTTTTCTAGGTGTTTTACTTTCACCATCTCATAAAAATTCTTACTACAACCTTCGAAGACAGGTAGTAAATATGAGAAAGTGAGCAGTTAAATAACTTAGATTCATGGATGAAGAAGTCACAGAGACTTAATTTGTTTTTAATTAGCAATTCCATGTTCCCTCCACTCTCCCACGTGGGATCTGTGGAAAACAGTATCATAGCATGATGCCTAATCTTCCAAATGGCCAGAGGTGTGCAAATAGAAGCATTGTTTTGTTTGCTTTTTTGCTGACTTTATGATAAGATGGTCTTCTTTCTTCAGATTTTAATGTGCTACGTCAGGAGAAAATCTTTAATAAGTGCTCTGGATTTTCTGTCTTTTGAGCTGATTCTGTAAGATGTATCATATGTCTCTTCCTTAGAGAGCGTAATTAATGGAGTATATTATTATTTCCATATCATATCATCTCTGGAAGGATTTCTCTTCAGGCACATGGTATGGGGGTGTTGAGAGGGGACATAGGTAATTGTAAATTTCTGCATTCATTTTAAATATTCTCCCCTTAGGATGGCACAAGAAAACAGCAATAATTAATTGGGAAATACCCATCTTTCTAGAGAGAGCTTCCTATTACATTTGGTGACGATTCTATTGGAAGGGTCAGAACCACTGGCTCTGCACCTGTGGGCTGGTGACTGGTGGGACAGGTGATGCCACACACACAAGGCTTGGGTCATTTAGTGGGAAATCAGTAGCTGCTCCTTTGGTTGGTTCCCGTTCATTTCATCAGCCCTGCAGAATTCTCTCGGGTAAACATGAGGTTTAGTTACAGAAGCAAAAGAGATGTATAAATAGAGGGAGAAAAAAATGGCGTATCTTATTTTATTACTCTTCTGTGTAATAGTAGTAAAAGTTTTGTGGAGAGTATTGTATACAGTAAAACAATCATTTGTCAAAGGGTAAACTTACTGAACACCAACGCTCTGTTTTTAAAAGATCCCTTGTGTGTCGTGAACAACACAGTGTTCATAAAAAGCTGTCCTCCAGGGTTAGATATTCTTGCTTCCTCAATTACTAGAGTTTTCTGAAGTCTCTCAAGGAAGGCGGATTAACATTCACTGTCGGGAGGCACCAGGCTGTACTTGCTTCGACACATTCGTTAGCACAGACTCTAAGTTTTCCAGTACTGAGTCCATGAAGTACCACACACACATGCACCCCCACACAAGTTAGAAGTAGTGAGGAAGAGGGGAAATAGCACTGGCCACGGGCCATAAGCACTGCAGTTCTGACAACTCACTCTCTCCTTGGTCTGTCATTTGAGTTTAGCCTGTAGGCAGCACGTTCCCTTAATGACACCTGGAGGTACATTTTAGTCATCAACCACTATGATAATTTATATCAGATATCAGAGGAATATAAGAAATGTGCAATCTTTGAATCTTTAGTCTGTAGTGCCGAGCTGTTACGACGCATGAAGCAGATGAGGAACCTGTAAAAATTCCTCCCAGTGAACTGACAGGTACAAAACATTTTTTAGATAATGATATGCCCACATAAAGAAACATAAGGTAAAGGCAATTTGTATGACGTGGTCATTCAGAATTTCTAATTTCAAAGACCAGCATAAATTATACGAGCAAAACTCAATTAGATTTCTGACATGTAAAGTGATTGAAAGTTGTCACTTCTGACCTTACAACAAGAAAAACCTGGACAGCCTGAAAATCAATGACTTTTCCTTTAGACCAACCAGAGACACGAGGTCTCAGGGCAAATCACCATCCTCGGACCTCTAGAGGCAGGTGCATCTAGACATACAGCCTGGGTCTGCTCACTGGGGATGGAGTCCTGGATCCATGAACTGGCAGTAACACTTAAGTGGCAGTTTGATGAATCGCTTGAGGCTGAGTGTGGACTACAGGAGACTGAAAAACATTTGGTGGCCACAGTCTGTGGGGTGGGAGGTGCAAACCTCTGGATTTTACTTCCAGGACTTCAACCAGGTTCTTGTGGTAAAGCTCCGGGAAAGATACCTTCAACCCCCCAGGAAAAAGGTAGGAAAGAGTAATCATTGTGAAATGTACCCAGAGCCTTCTCAATCCCAGAGGCCTACTCTTTGGAGGAAAAGCTTTGCCAGAGCCTAATGATTCCCCTGCTTGAGAACTGGACTTCTTTCCACTTCAGCCCCCTTCAGCTTTCTGGTCTCACCTGAAGGAGAAAGTATAGTCTTCTGGGTTCAGTGCCTCATGGAAATAGGTTGGGAACGTGGCAGCCATGGAAGGGAATAAAGGGCTGGTGGTAGAAATTAGCTAGCATGGAGGGGGGAGAAGTCCATTAAGGGAACTGAAATTTAATCAGAAGATGTTATAGCAGAAATAGTTTACTTGGGTAAAAAAAAAAAAACAAGAAAATCTGTAAGAGAAAAAAAATGTGTTGTTATTAATGCACTAATTCTGACAAATGCATCATACTAATGTAAAATACAAATAAAAGGAGAAATTACTTGTGGGCTATATGGGAACCCTCTGTACTATCTTCACAACTTTTCCCGTAAATCTAAATTTATTGTAAAATAAAAAATTTATTAGAAATATATATACACTAAGGGAGAATAATACTTTGAGTAAATAATGTAACTATTGTATTATGTCAAAACAGCAATAGTTTCTTTCTTTGAGGAAAAAAAACTGAACAGAATTTTCAGTAAAGGCAAAATCTCTGAGGCATGGGACCTACGTTTTTTAGGATGTAAGAGTCCTGATTGTCTCTCTTGGCAACTAATATTGACTTGTGAAATTCAGACTTAAAATAATTACATGATTTTCGCTGTACTTTTCAGATATAAAGACTAATAAAAGAATTTGATTGCCATTTCTTAAAATGCATACTGAATATACCCATTAGTACTCTTTCCATGCTTCGTGTTGATGGAAAATCCATCTTTAACCATAAAGCAATTGATTTTCATAAGCGTCCTTTTCATATATTACTGATTTGTATTCTGCGAAGCCCACTATTACAGGACATTTGTTTGAGTGTAATCTCCTCTCTGCCTTTGCTTGGGATCTCTGGTTTATTCAAGTTACCAAAGACAGAAATAGCTGCACTTTTGGCAATTCCCATTCTCTTTTCCCGTAGGGGATACTCACTATTTAGCAAAGAGCATTTTCAAATGCAAATGACCCTCAGATTACGGCAGCCCTCCTTCTTTGAGCCACTCTTGAACCACCACCTGCCCTTGCTCCTATTCAAGGCTGGGCTACTCAGCCCATATGCATCTCCTCCAGTATTTTATTTGACAATCTGTTTCAGCTTCGCAAGGGAGCTAGCAAATTATGTATTGCTCGTTTTGTCAAAGTCATCATTGATGACAATTCCGGCATCAAGAGGCTCATTTTATTCTGCAGATGTTTTTATCAAATAGAAGATAAATCATGGCTTCCCTTCTTTGTTTTGTGTTATACTTCTGGGGATAATAGAGGGCACAAATAAAAACTCTTCATTAATAAAGAAAGAAAGAAATAGACTCAAGAGGATCACCATGCGTGCTTTTCAGATATGCAGAGCACATGCTGATAAGAGATTATATTTAGCACCCATGTAACAGGCTTGGGGTAGGGGTGGTGGTGTTGGGGGAAGTAACCTTAACTTTAAGAGATTCACTTTGTCTCATTCCTTTCAGAATAGTGGGTTCAATTTCATTTAGAATTCCCACACAATGTTCCCCGTAGCATCTTCCTAGAAGAGGCAGTGTAAAATATTTCTGAAAAAAAAAAAAAGGTTAATCTCACTGGTGAATCACTGTGAGAGATTCTCTCCATGTTCTCCTGAAATGTAGCTAGGCTCTCTGTGATTTTTTTGACAGAGCATCAGTGGATCTCTTGTTTTGGCCTGCTGAAAGCTATGCTCAAATTTAGGATTGAGGATGAGATTTTAAAAAAATGGGTGTGTGAATATGTCTTCACCTTCAACTACAAGGTGTAGATGGTTGATGAAAATAAAGCAAAACTCTTAAATAAAAAGAAATATTTAATAGAGACAAAGAAGGGGTGTTCTATTAGAATTCCATGGGTGTGATTAATGTGACTGGCCTGGCCTCGTGGTAGTTCCTATAGTGTCTAGTGCAACACAAAATTAGATGGGATTAAAACTGGGGGCAGGTTTGACAGTTCTAAGAGGAGAATGAAGAATGTCAAGTGGCTCATGACTGTCCCTGATGTGGATGAAAATGTTGCGAGAGGCAGCCAAGGATGAATACAAGTTTGGGAATTCTCTGGAAGGTGTCGGTAAGAAGAGAAAGAAAATGCTAGAGAAGTAGCTGACTATAGAAAGGAGAACAGTTAATACAACTGGACCATTACTTCTAGCATCATCTTTGCCAGTGAGCTCACTGTGCGCCAGGCACAGTACCACATGCACTTTATACAAATTATTACTCGTTATCTTCACAACCACATCTTGAGATATCTCATTTTATTTTAGTATGAAGAACAGTGGCTCACAAAAGTTATGCCGTATGTCCAAGACGTCTTAGCAAGTACTTTCTGAATCATTTTGGACAGTGGCTAACAGCGTGAGTTGCCCTCCAATGGTCTTTTTTTGGTGTGAGTCGGGGCAAGCCAACATTTCTGATCACTACAACCTCCGTCGACCAGTATTATTTTTAATGCTATTACTTTTCACTGGGTGAGTGTGTACTTACAGGGCATCATCAATTTACTTCATAGATTCCTTTCCCACCTATGTATTTAAGATCTATCTGACAAACACTACACTAGGTTCTGGACAACAGGGATATGGTACCTAAACATCTTTACCGAACAGATGCTAGGAGGAAGGAATTAGTGTATCAACCTCTCACTCCTCTTGGACTATCCATGGACAAGTTATTTCTTTTCTACATCATTGTTTCTTTCAGACTCGAATCGATGTCTCCAGGAAACCCTTAGATGTTTTGGATCAGCACTGCAATTTTATACTTAAGAGAGAGACTCCTTCTTATTTCTCAATTGTTCTACCATCAAGTCTGAATAAAACATAAGCTGATCAATATATAAAGTAAGCATAAGACTAGGCCACTGCAGTGACTGTTTGTGGTAATTTTTTTCTCTCTTTTCCCTTACTTCTGCATGATTTTACATTAAAGTTAAGGCAAGAACAACAATAGAACAGGGAAAGCAAATAAGATTTTAACAAGCTTTCAATAGACTGACAAAAGGAGATGGGAAACTAGAAACATGAAAATAATAAGCAGTAACTCTGCCAAGAAATACAGCTTCCAAATGGATCTTGAATGGGAAATTTACTTATTTATTTGCATCTTCTAGTTCAGTTCTGTGTTAACTATTTTTCCCCTCTTGTTTTGAAAACCATTTGGATTTATTGCATCTCCCATTGTTCTTTTGCATTTTTTGTTTGTTTCTCAACATCCAATCTCCTTATTTTAACATCTCTTTATGTTCAGATATTTCAGACACCATTTACTTGTTTTTTCTACAAATAGTAGAAATCATGGAATGAACAGTTAGAGTTATTGTTAGTGCACAAATAGCTTAAGACAGATCATAAAGTCCCTAGTGATCGAGGAGCTATATAATGCTGACTAGCTCCAGCAGTGACAGCAAACATTTTCATAAGCCAGATGCTTAGCTTTCAGCTCAACCCCATCAACTCACCCTCACCATGTGAGGATCTCCCATTACTTTTCCAAAAAGCCTATTGTCTTTCTGACACTCAGAGAAATTCCACAGTTTAAGGTGTTTCCCCAGCTTCATTCTTTCTACAACTACATATAACTCAAAATGATGGGGACACATGGCAAAAGACAAGCACACATTATTTTTTTTTTACCAGCCATAGAAAATTCAGATGCAGAATTTTAACTGGATGCTAAAGGCCTCTTGCCTAAGATGCTGCCATGTATAGGAAAAGGGGGTAAATAAAGCTGTTTCATTTCCTAAAGAGCAAGATTAGGTTGTTTCATAAACTAATATTTTAGATATATCACCATGACTTAGGGTACCGGAGCATGACAAAATATTAACTATTTTAAAAATTTATTGATTTCCTTAACCTACAAAAAATTCACTTTAGAGTCAGTGGTCATAGCATTAGTTAAGCTGTTAAATTTTCTTTAAAAAAAAAATCTTGTCCACATTGCTCTAACATTCATTGTATGGAAGCATTGCATTTCTCAGAATTTTTCTCTCATAGACATGAGAACAGTAAATATCAGAAATATTTTGTGTTGAGCCAGACTGAGAATGAACTAACCAGCTAGGAAGATAATATCAGTGACCTTCCAACGTATGGTTTTAGATATTAGTTCAATCTAAGTCGGCCATATGGGGAAGAGTTCTGCCCTCCGGAGTAGATGTGATGCATGGCTGAAGGCAGAGAATTTGAGAATCTAGACAACAGGAGGTTTGTGGTTCTGAACAACTGAGAGTCAGTCCAGCCACAATAACACATGTGGGTGTGTTGGGCTTCTAGGCTGTCATAACAATCTACTATGAACTAGGTGGCTTATAACAACAGGAAAGTATTCTCTCACAGGTGTAGAGGTGAGAAATCTCAAATCAAGAGCCATGTTCTCTCTGAAGTCTAAGAGAGAATCCTTCCTTTCCTCTTCCAGCTTCTGCTGCATGCTGGCAATCACCAGCGTCCCTGGGTTTTTGGACGCAATACTGCAGTCTCTGCCTCTATCTTACCTGACCTTCTCTTCTACATGTTTGCATCTGCGTCTGTGCCCAGAGTTCCTTCTTCTTATGAGGATGGCAGTCATATTGCATTTAGGGCCCGCTCTAATACTGTATGACCCTATCTTAATGTGATTATGTCTGCAAAGACTCTTTCCAAGTAAGGTCACATTCAAAGGTTCCAGGTGGACATGAATTTTGGAGGGAATACTATCCAACCCAGTACACTAAGATTGCAAGTTCCATTTCAGGTGACATATATCTAAGAGCCATCTTGAATTTAGCATGTCCAAATCTGAATGCCTGGTTTTCTATCCTAAGATACACATTCTACCCATTGTCTTTTCCATTTTGGTTCAATAATAACTGAATGCTTCCAGGTGCTCAGACCTAGAAGCTAAGGGTTATTTCTTTTAACTTCTTCCTTTCACAGCCTATTTCCAACACACCAGAAAATTCTCTTCCTTGGTGGTAAATTATATTTAGAATCTGGCCACTCTTCACACCTCCTACTGCAAATGCTATTGTGTGAGCAGCCATACTCTCTCACCTGGGCCTTTTCAATAGCCTTCCAACTGGCCTTCCACTTCCACCTTTTTTCACCAGCAGTCTAATTTTAAGAAAGCAGAGGAAGTGATCCTTCTCAAATATAGGTCACATTACATCACTACTCCGCTAAAATCTCTCCAGTGGCTCTTCATTTCATTCAGAGCGAAAGCCACCAGGGATGTCCAACCTGCAGCCCGCAGGCTGGATGTGGCTTAGGATGGCTATGAATATAGCACAACACAAAATCATAAATTTGCTCAAAACATTATGGGATTTTTTTGTGATTACGTGTTGCAAAGTATTTAACGTGTAGCCCAAGACAATTCTTCTTCTTCCAGTGTGGCCCAGAGATGCCAAAAGTTTGGATGTCACTGGACCTTACAATATCCAATGGAACACAACATGTCTGACCTTATCACCCCATCTCCCTTGCTCAGCTCCATTCCCACTGCCCCCTCGCAATTTGTCAATCATACCAGTTATGCTACCACTTTAGGGTCCTTGAATGGGTATTTCCTCTACCCAAGGAAAACTCTGAAGTTACCGATGTCTCTACCTTGCTGGAGAAGTTGAGGTAAGTTGCACAAAATCTTGGTCAAAATAACGTGAAATGAACTCATGTGTCATTCCTAGTTCTCTGATCTAAAACAAAGCAAACTCCTATAAACCACAATAAAGAAATACTTCCTCTCAATCATTTTAATCCCTATAATAATAACAGCATGGTACTTTCTGCATACTTTTATTCGTATACTGAACACCATATTGAAGTGACTTTTTACACTATAATGTAATCTATAGACTTTTAGTCAGCTTTAGATCCATTACAGTATTGAAAAGATGACCTTTGATGTATGTTAAGTGAGAAAACTGTGTAATTATGTGACGGATAGAAAAACTCTCTTTCTTGTCCTTCTCCAATACCAGAATGTTAAGTCTGAGTGTCTAATCTTGGTTTCACAGGTCTACCTGTACCTTATCTAGAAAGAGTGGATTTATAAGAAATCCCAAGGCTTCTCCCAACTTTTTCCAATAACAGCCTTGGACCCATCATCTGGATTTATTTCCCTACAAAAGGAAATTTAATAAGAAAAGATTTTCACAGACTAACAGAATTATCCAAGGAAACACTAGACAACTTCAGACAACTAGTTAGCCTTATACTCAAAAGGATAATAGATATTGTTCATCTATAAAAACAAAGAAACAAACAGGTGTCCAACAAAAGACACAAGCATTTAAAGGGAAAATTATAAAACAGAAGTTGGAGATAAAAATCAAGTGGGCAGAGCTCAGAAAGGAGATGGAAGAGAACCAATAAAACTGAGTAAAGACAGAAAGGCACACAAGAAACAACAATAAGACATAAGCAACAATAAGCCATTGTTGCTTCAACAGAAAGTTCTGGCAGGAACACTTGAATTCGTGTGAGAAAATTGCCTCAAATGAAACAATAATAAAGTATCATTTAAGACTGATTACAGAAAACATACTCAGTGTGGAAGACAGAAGAAGAAAACTAAGTACATATAAAAAATCAAGTTCCTGAACATGAGAATAGAACATATGGAACACAAAAATATAAAAATAAAACAACATTGAAATTTCAGAAAAAGCTTGTATTTGCAAATAAAGACATGCACACCTGTCCTTGTCCCTAAATTATTGATATTAAAACATACTGGTGATATAACTGACCTTCAAAAATAAAGAAAAATAGGACTTTTATTTTTATAATAGGGATTTGATTTCTGTGGACCAATGCTTTTGGCTAAAAATGACAAAATTTGCTAGATGTTATATAAACAATTCTTCCAAGTATTGGAGAGCTGGCAAGATAGTGAGGAGCTGTGAAGACCACAGTGTGCGGGGATGCAGAAATATAAGAGGTGTCCTGCACTGGTGTGTTTGATCGGAGGGCACTCGTGACTGCCAGCAAACACGGGCCTTTGGTTTGGCAAGCAGGGTCCACTCTTTGCCGAACAGGTAACATCCCCACCTTAACCTGGGAAAATAAAAGTGAACAGGCAGAAACTCTGTCCACAGAGGACACAGGGAAAGTTGCACAGGTGCTGAACAGACAAGGGTGCAAAATAGAAAACAACCCCCAGGAGTTGCGGTTCTTGCTTTGCTGTGGCTTAGATTCGTTGTTCAGATTCATGTGCAACGTGTATTGTTTACACTTTCCTAATTTGGAAAATTCACCTGAGCATTGTTGTGGGGATTGTATGTCTCGTGTTTATACATGGCACTTAGCACAGTGACTGGCGCTGAATATGGGCTCCAAGGTTAGTGACGACAACAATACCAGCACTCCTGGTGAGCACCCACTTCTCCCGAGAGGCTAGGTGAAAACTCATGAGGACCATCAAAGTTGGGTACCCCCTCCAAACACATTTTGTCATAAAAAATACCAACACAATAAAAATAATGGAGAGGCTTTTGAATTTTTTATAAGGAGTTATAACCTATGAAATAATCCTTTACAATTAAGCTATCTTTCTTAAAACCTACACATACTCACTAAAATTTAGATTTTCCTTTAATTACAATACTATGCTCCTATCCTCTCTTCATCCCAGCATTGTTCCAGTGACATTTCTGAAGCCCATAGGACATAGAATGAGAGAATGTTTAGGTTGGTGGCAGGACCTTGCATTAGAGTTAGTGGACTGTATTTTCAGATTGAGCCACGCTCATAGGGAGCTGTGAAGCTTGTGGCAAGTATCCCTTTCTGGGCCTTACTACACTGATGTAGCAAGTGTGGTTAATGAATCCTGGTTTACACACTGCTCTCAAATGCGTTCAGCGAGGCTTTATAGTATGAGGAAGGAAATGTGCAAATGCATCATGTATCATGTCCACAAATTCTGGGTTAAAGCAACGGGGCCTTTGGTGGGACTTACTTCTTTTGTATTGACATTTAGTTGTATTCTGAACCATCTCTTTCTTTGTGTATAAATTTAATTAAGATTATAAAATGCCAGTTTTTACCATTAAAGTAGATGTTTAATAAAAGTGATGTTGGTCAATTAATTAATTAAAGGCAGAACTCTGGATTTGGTAAGGAGGAGAGAAACTTTAATCAAAGTTATTTTTCTTTTCCAGGATAGGTCAAGGACAACAGACCTTATACTACAGGAAGATTTGGTTTAGAAAGAATCTTCTGTACACTACTACCAAGTTCTGATAAGACCCACTGTGTAGCTGTATGATGTATATAAAGTAAAACCTGAAGGAAGTTTTTTAGGAGGACCATTAACAGGCTAAAAATTTGGAACTCTCCACTCTGGCATGCGAAGCTTTTACAGTTTGTCCACTGTCTCCAGCTGATCACCGCCTGGAAATGTACACTCTAGAAATATTTAACATCTTTGAATTCTCCCAATACAGTTAATGCTGCTGTCTTTGTGTTTGATGTACACACAATTCAAATGTACATACTCTTTATCCAAAAAATGTTTACTTTTCTATCAACACCTAGCTCAGTGCTCATCTCACCCAAGAACCTTTCCTCCATACTGCTGACCATGCCGGCACTCTCAGCCCCGTCCTGAAGCCCTCCGACCTCAGTCCTGGGAAATGGTTCCTTTTGTTGTGCTCAGCCCTATCCACTGTATGGACATGCTGGGTTTTGTGTGCGTGTTTGCACATCTGTCTTTCTGTCTTTCTTCCTACGTTGAAAATAGGCATTAAAGACAGGTTATTCAAAGATATAATTTCAACAAAAACAAGTATTTGCTCAATAATATACTTAATGAATTTGTGAGTGAAATGAGTGGGCACCAACTCTAATCATTTTGATGATTTTATTAGTATAAACGTACTAGTTAGCTCAGAAATTTTTGTTTGTTTTTCAGCAGCTTTACTGAGATCTTATTTATATACCAGAATGTTTCCACTTGAACTGAACAATTCAATGATGTTTACCACGTCTTTCTAGCATTACACACCCCACAATTTTACCAGAGGACAGTTTTTCTGGACATCTTGCATAGACCAACTAAATAGCTTTAACTTAAAAATAAATAACAAATAAATAGAGGCAGAAAGGAGGCAGGAATAGACTGTGATATAATTATTCCTATGCCTTCTACGACAATACTAGTTAAAGTGAAATATATGATGCTAATTGCTAGTTATGTAAAGACACACTTTTAAGTCAGATTTATTATATATCTCATCTAGGAACAATTAAGTTAATTGTCTTTCAACTTCATTTTTTACTCCTTTCATTACAGCCCTTTTCATATACTGCCTGATATATCATGTTTTGTATCTGTCTGGGTGAGAGAGCGAGAACCACAAATTGTATTTCTATATTCCTCTTCAGGACTTGTACTATTTAGCCCATAGTAGGAGAAAAACAGTGCAGTGCTAGATTACTAGAGGAGTTTTGTCCTTTAGTGACTTATCACTCCAGAGAAATGAAGTATGAGGATGTAGCCCCCTATTTATAAAGATCAATTCACCTACCATTTTTGATGAGAGGTTGACAGGCTTTAAATCATCTCAGGCAACTTTTTGTTGCATTTTATGGTAGGAATCTAAAGAAAGTAAAGTGTTCAATTAAAATCCGAAGGCTGTTCTAAGAACTAATTATCCAAGTGGAGAAAGTATAATAGCATCAGAAAAGTGAGCCCCCCTTAATCAGCTCCATCAGTACCCCAAACCCTCAGAAGAAAATACGGAATAAGAAAGTTGACATATTTTCATCCTTATTTGAATCTTGTGAAACTAGTTCCACACCCATGGAGTTTGAAGGTCACTCTAATTTTTCGAATAGTTGAATGTATATTAAATTAAATTTCTGAATTTTGGGAGTTGTCTACTGATAATTAACAGCTTGTTAATTGTATGCAAATGTCTGTGTCCTTTAGCCTGGTGATGTTTTATTTCTCTCTCTTTTCATTTAGTGGTTACTCATCCATATTCCAAATTTTTGTTAATTTTTTATATTAAATTCCTATTTATTGCTACACAAGTCCCATGTCACAAGCATCTTAATATTTTTTATTGCACCACTAACTGCATATCTGTCACGTTACACATTCCTTCCCACCATGGCCAGATACATTCTACCAATTTCAAAGCCATTTACCTTACCACTGCTTTGAAGTGTTCCTTGGCGAACAGTCTTGTTCTATAGCAAAGCCATCCCCCCTGCAAAACAGCAAGGAGGAGGCTGCAGCATGTCTCTTATAAGCAATAATCGGTTGCCTTGCAACTCTTTGGCCTGAATGCTTCCTAATTTGTAACGCACAAGGCTCTGTTTGAGAGAATAACATATTCCATTTCTGTTTACAGAACCAGTGCTTGATGCAAAAAGAGATAGAAAATAAGATTGGTCCTTTATTGGTCATAATTATACCAACTATACTGTGCAAGATATGGAAGGCTTAGATAAAAGCAAATGAATTTACTTTTTAAATTGAGTTTACTAGATGAAATCATATATCAAAGTACAAATCTTTTGGCTGTTCAATTAAGACAATCTTTTTTTTTCTCAACAACTTATAGGTCCGTTTTGTATTATTTTGCATAAGTATTTCAACCAATTTTCATAAATTTGCATTTTTGTTTAAAGAGCCCTAATGCCAATTATGTATAATAAATGTAATTAATTAGTGCACTCCACAGCTACTGCATTCAAGTCTGGTTTACAGTCAGAGACCCCAGAATGGCTAACTATGGGAAACAGCTGGGAAACAGCAGTCTACCCCATAGTGCCCACAGCAAAGTGAGATGCGAGGCTGGGAAACCTGCCCAGAGAGATTGAATGTATCGGATAGATGATGCCTAAGAAGCTTCGTTTCAGTAAACCTAATTCAATGCTTACACATAAATGAAGAGTGAAGGACCTACTTGTGCCAGCATCAGCATCTGCACATAACCCTCACCTTTGCAGGTGGTCCTCAGGCTGATCTGGCCACCTAACCAGTAAGTGCAATTTGCCCTTTCCAGTACATCCCTCCCACAGGAGTCGTAGGAAGAAGGGGGCAGCGCGTGAGCACCTCCTGTCTAGTATAAAACTTTGTCGTTCGATTCTGAGTTCATTCAGAAAGCAAGAGAAAAGCATGCTATTGTCTTTTTAAGCACATTTAAGGGTGTGTGCCCACAGTTCCTCATGTTGTGCATTTACTCTTTCCCAGAAAGTTCAGGACACCAGGTACGTGTTGCATGTTTGCTGTGATGAAGCAAAGAAAACCTGTAGTGTAACAAGATTAGCTTGGTTTAAATAACATTTTCAGCATGTAAGCTTAGGAGTGACCCTCTTGTTATTCTAATCATCAGAATTTGATGAAATTAGAAAACTATAATGGGCTGCTCTGAATGTGCCCATCAGGTTGCTTCACGTAAAAGTCCATGTAGTTAGAATCTTTAATGCAGTAGGGGGTTGGGCAAGAAGTGAATGACTGGCCTTCTCATCTAACTCTGAGTTGCATGGGAGACATATCTCAGTTATTCCTTAAATTGATTTTTGCCTGAATGTTCCCTCAGGACTTAAAATATATTTTTATATATCGTAACTTAATGTAATGTAATTCAGGAGGGTGGTTGTCCTTCCTTTTAAAACTTGGATAGTCCTGAGTTGTTTGAATTTCAAGTCACACTGCTGGGGTTGTCTTTTTGTCTCAGATTTTCATTCAAGTAGCGCTGATGACACCAGTTGGGGACTTGGTGGCTCTGGGCTGGTAGGTCACACAGTGAGAAGGAATCAGTCAGGCCTGTTTTCACATGACTCCCTGGGATCCTGCCCTGACAGTCTTGTTTAGACAGATGATAGATGTCCGTGAAGCCACCAGATTTCCAGATTTGAATGTACAAAGGCAGAGTTGTCGTACGTGTTACACAGCACAGACCTGCTATGTAGGAAGAGGTGTAGCCTGTCCGGTTGGGGCACAGGCATGGAAAAAAAATACCCCGGTCTACTTAGGAGTGCCTTCAGGTAAGCTGTATGTAGAAACAGGTTTACCCAAAGCTTCTTGTTTTGTTTCCGATATTGGGGCCAGAGTTTACCACAATTATTATTTCTTATAAAGTGACTGGGTCTCAGTATTTTTATCTTAGAGGTTTCAAAATGCCTTACTTTTCACTTTCTTATGTCAGTGCAGATATGAGGGACATTGTGCATATTTTCAATAAAATAATAAATATGAACTGGCATTCAGTCCACTTTGGATGGAATTGATTGCTTAGAGGTGATCACTGATATACACACCCCATGAAAAAGCAGTATAATGAACTGTGACCAAAGCCTATGTGTCCTTTAGCTGTGGAAATGCTTACTGCCTGCCACCAAGTCCACTGGCTGGGAAACCATAAAGCCTTTGTCCTCTACTTATGTTTAATGGGATCTGATGTCACTTAAAAATCTAGAAACTTCTGAGAGTAAAAGGAAAAAAATTGTTGCCCCAGATTTAGCCAGCACTGTAAAAATAGTGGATCTCCAACTGGATTTGAAGTACTGCTTGTGCTGTTTGATTGGTTCTTTGCAAAGTCAACACGTCTGGAGGGTGAGTCTTCAAGAAGAGTAGGAAGATTCTCTTTCATTACAATTAACTCCTAGAAAAAGGGCCCCAGGAGAGCAGGTTTTCTGAAACTAAAATGGGGTGTGTATGTATGTGTGAATGTTTTTATTCTTTGGAGAGTCTTGGTTGTCAGGAGTATTTTCAGTATTTGATGTGTTTTCCTCCCTGTCCCTGATCTCATTCTTCTAGACCTTCAAGACCCAGTTCCCCTGAACAGACAGGGAAAGATGACCATGAGCAAGACTACTGGTTTATAGCATAGTGTGATCCAAGTGCACACTTCTAAATGGGAATAGTAGCAGAGCTATAAAAGTACCAAACTTCACGAGGCAAAGATTGCCGCTTTGGAACTTGGGGCAATGACAACTTAGATGCCCTTCTTGTCATTTACTTGCCTTTGCTTGGGTTTCTTCTGTGTAATAATTCACGTAATGGATGACATCTTGGGATAAGATAACTTAAGGTGATCTTGTCAAGCCACCCCCTAGATAGCATTTTATTTTCTTACATATCTATCTATAATATGGAACATTTTACACAGCACATAGTTTAGCTTCACGATGGACCCTTGTAATAAATAGGCCTGGGTTGGGTTGGAAAAATAAAATCCAGAGAAGATTAGAGACTTGCGTTGACCCAGGTTATGCGCAGATTTTAGGTATCCTCTGAGATCCAGATCAGATACCATCAACTCCTCCAAAACCTTTCTTCGTACTCCATTAATGTCTGCTAAGGATAATGGATCCTGTTACCAAAAGCTCTTGGTTAGTTGAGAAGGGAGATGGGTGGGTTAAAGCAAGTTTGGAGGAGTAATCATTTTTGCAGACAAGAAAAAAAGGTGCGGATAAGAGAAGGAAAATGTCAACCAAGACAATTGTTGGCAAGGCAGGGAAAAGGACAAACATTGCCTAGGGAAAGGATAAAAAAGGAGGCTCAAAAAAGAAAATAAGACGTAGAAAACTTGTAAGTAAGGCTGTTGTTTGGGATATGCAATATATACAAACCCCCATATTCCTCCTTGACTTTTCTCTGACACAATCTATATTTTTGACAAATGCATTGGTTTGAATACATTCTGTCTAAGTAATGAAATATACTAGGTTAAAGCTGACACGAAGTGGCTCATAGCGAAATACCCTACAGTTAAATTGCACTCATATTTTTAATGTTTTTTAATTGTTTTTCAAGTACAGTTGTCTTCATTTCTCCCCTATCACTTTCCTTTGTCCCACCCATCCCCATCTCCCGCCCTTGATTGTAGGAGACCATTTTGTAGTGATGTGGATCCAGACCCCAGTGGCAAACATTTATTGCAAAGTAACTTCCTAAAATCCATGCTCAACATTTCTAGGACCAGTATAACCAGTCCGACCACTTTTGCCTTTTCATTTACAAATATCCCTCTTCTGTGATATGATTAGCCTTTGTTTTCTGTAAAAGGTAACCACCTAAAGCAACCTGTGCATAGTAAATGAGGTCCATCATGTAATGTGCTGAGAAGTCCAATAAAGTCCAGTCACTGCAAGGGCTGCGGCTTTTGCTCCCCTTGAAAGAAAAGCCATGCTGTCCCTTTTCCTCTACCAGACTCGGTAGTCCATGTGAATGTCTCATTTCATCCATAACGATGCGAAAACTGCAGGCCAGTGTCAACATCACTTGATCCTACCCCACTTTGGCTGTGTCCATGTGTCCTTTATACATGTTCTTTGATGCCCCTTCCCCTTTGCCCCGTTCTCCCCTCTGGTTACTGTCAGTTGGTTTTTTATTTCAATGTCTCCAGTTATATTTTGTGTGCTTGTTTTTTTTTTTTTTTGTTTTGTTTTGTTTTTGATTACGTTCCACTTATAGGTGAGATCATAATATTTTAAAATCACCCGTTGGCTCTAAAGATGGTGATGAAGTAGGACAGAGCGGATTTCACTTCCCCCTACACACAGGAGGAAAAACTGGCTAATCCATGGAGGAACAGAGCAGACAGACAACAGTACTGCAGCATATTTGAAAATAAGAGTCCACAAAGCTGTAGCAGACACTGAAAAACCAGAAACCAGATGGTAAGAAGGATATTTCAGGACAGTAAGGTCCTGGGGACCAGCTAGGGGACTGGGGCAAGTTTGTAGCCCCAGACCCAGTGCCCAGAGCAGGCGCTCAGTCTACCACAGACTGCTTGAAAGCGGAGGGCCTGCCGAAATCCTTGGGAGAGAGCTGGGTCAACTGCTCCCCCCCTCCCCGACAGACCAGGGTTGGAGCAACACCAGCAGAGTTCTGGTGTCAGAGAGGGGAATAAGGGCAAAGAGGCAAGACACACAGGGCTGTGATTACTCACACAGTCTGTGGGCACCAGCTCGGGAGAGCTGAGAGCCAGACTGTGACGCACACTGACCCCAACAATCACCGGGCTGCCTGGAGAATCGGGCTACACGGGGCACCAGACTTGAGTAGGAGGAATTTA
>PVKM010003285.1:0-28543 GCA_004027735.1 Carollia perspicillata
TTATTTGTTGGGGTTGGGGGACTGTGCATTGTGGGACTTGGCATGAACTCTGGCTTCCACCCAGTGGATGTCAGTAGTCTCTCTACTCCCTAGTTGTGAAAACCTAGAATGTCTTCAGACATTGCCAAATGCTCCCTAGGGGGAAAAATCATCCTCAGGTTAAGAAGCATCAATATAGTTTATAATTATTAACTTAGGTAATAACAAAGTGACAAAAATGTCTAAGTGCTAAATAAGTGTTTTTAAAATAGAAGAGGCATTGTACTGTGTAGAATCTAATAATAATCTGAAAATAAAGTAGAAATATTTCATCAAAACCTGGGCATTGGATGAAGGTTGAGAATACAGTATGACAAAAATAATAAAATAATTTGTAAGCACAAGATAAAATAATCCTTTAAGAGATAGATTTTAGAGACACTTCTGGTCAAGATGGAGGCATAGGTAAACATGCTTTTCCTCCATGGACAACTACAGCAAAAATTACAACTAGTCTACAAAACAAATATCAACCAGATTCATCAGAAAATTGAGCTGTATGGAAGTCAGATAATCAAGGATTTGAAGAAGCCACATTCATCCAGACAGGTAGGAAAAGCAGAGGCACAGAGAAGTGTGGAGATGCATGGATAGGCGGCAGAATGGACATTCTGACATTCACAAATATATAAAAATTGGAAGGGATACCTTGGGAGCAGGTGACCCCAGCCCCAGACCAGACCACCAAGCCCAGGGTTCCAGTGCCAGGAAAATAAATCCCCATAACTTCAGCTATAAAAACCACTGGGTGTTGGAGCAGCAGAAGAAACAGCAATGCTTTCAAGAGACTTCAGTTAAAGGGCCTGAAATGGACTTGGGACTCACACAAACACACCTCCTCTGGGATTCAGCACCAAGACAACAGGTGGAAGGGCACCAGCGGCATAAAGGGAAAAGGGAAGAAAATGAAGTGACTGGCAAGGGGGCAAGTCCTGGGAGAGAGCTTCCTCACCAGTAACCTCCAGTGGCCAGGCAACAGCACCCACATCTCTAAGCCCTCCCCAACACAGAGCCATAAAGTGGTGAAATGGGTTGTACCACCCTGGTGACTACCTTAGGTGCCACCCCACACATTTTACAGGTGCCTTTTCTACAACTGGCCACACTACTAAGACAAGGAGTCAAAGCAGCTCCACCTGATACACAGAAACAAACACAGAGAGGCTGCCAAATTGAGGACACAAAGAAATAGGGCCCAAATGAAAGAACTGAGCCAAACTCCAGAAAAAAATCTAAATGAAATGGAGATAAGCTACCTATCAGATGCAGAGTTCAAAACACTGGTTATCAGGATGCTCGAAGAAATCTCTGCAACAGCATAAAAAAGATGCAGGCAGAAATGAAGGCTGCACTAAGTGAAACAAAGAAAAATCTACAGGGAACCAACAGTGGAGGAGATGAAGCCGAGATTCAAACCAACCATTTGGAACATAAGGAAGAAAAAAAGTATTCAATCAGAACAGCAAGAAGAAACAAAAATTCAAAAGACCAAAGACAAAATAAGGAGTCTCTGGGACATCTCTAAATCTACCAACATCCAAACCATAGAGCTGCCAGAAGAAAGGGAAGGACAAGAAATTGAAAATTTATTTGAAAAAACAGTGAAAGAAAACATCCCTGATTTGGTGAAGGAAATAGACATACAAGTCCAGAAAGCACAGAGTCCCAAATAAGTTGGACCCAAGGAGGACCACTCCAAGACACAACACAATTAAAATGCCAAAGCTTAAAAATACAGAATCTTAAAAGCAGCAAGAGAAAAGCAGAGAGTTAGATAATAACAATGTGGGAACTCCTACAAAGGATTTCCCATAAAACAATCAGCTCATTTCTTCATTTCTCGAGAGAAACTTCGCAGGCTAGAAGGGACTGGCAAGCAGCATTCAAAGTGATGAAAAGCACAGACATACAACCTAGATTACTCTATCCAGCAAAGCTATCATTTAGAATGGAAGGGCAGGTAAAGTGCTTCCCAGACAAGGTAAAACTAAAGAAGTTCATAATCACCAAATGATTATTAAATGAAATGTTAAAGGGACTTAATAAAAAGAAGATTATGTTCATTGAAAACTATGAACTCTAAAATGGCAACAAATTCACAACTATCAACTGAAAACAAACTAAGCCAACAAGCAAAACAGGAACAGAATCATAGATATGGAGATCATTTGGAGGGTTATCAGCTGGGAGGGGAAAGGGGAAGAATGGGCAAAAGGTGGAGGGATTAAGATGTACAAATTGGTAGGTACAAAATAGACAGAGGGATGTTAAGACCATTATAGGAAATGGAGAAGCCAAAGAACTTATATGCATGACCCATGGACATGAACTAAGGGAGGGGAATGCTGGAGGCAATTTTGGTACCAGGCAGAGGCAGGCAAAGGGGGAAAAATGGGACAACTGTAATAGCATAATCAATAAAATATATTTAAAAGATTTTAGTGAAAGTTAAAAAGTAGAATTAATAATGAGATATGGTATGGCTTTTTTATACCACATTTGAGAAGGAACATACAGAAAAATCAGTAACTCCTTTCCATACTGCCGTAACCATCTAGGACCAAAAACGAAAGCAGCTATTTACAATCATGACAATAAAACAAAACATTTAAAAGCACATTTAACAAGGACTATACAGGATCTGCATGAAGAAAACTTTAAGATCTTACTAAAGGACAAAAGCAGATTTATCATAAAACTAAGAAAAACTTCCTAGTTTCAGGGCTCTGTGCTTGCCCTGTGTTTGGCTGAATAAAAGATGTTCATATCCAAACCCCAGAACTATGAATATGTTCACTATGTTACCTTTCATGATAAAAGAGACTTTGCATATCTAATTAAATTATGGATTTTTAGGTGGTAAATTACCTTGGGGCCTGTCGTAATCACAAAGACCCTTATGAAAGAGAAGCAGGAGCATGAGAACCCCAAGGAAAGCCTTGATACTATTTCACTGGCTTAGAAAATGGAACCAGGAATCAAGCATGCACTCAGCCTCTAGACCCTGAAAGGGCGAAGAAACAGACTCTCCCACTGAGCCTCCAGAAGAAATGCAATCCAGCTGACACCTTGGTTCTAGCCCAGTAAGACCCACTTCAAAATTCTGATCTCTAGAGCTGTAAGAGAGTAAGTTTGTGTTTGTTCAAGCAATCGAGTTTGTGGCAATTTGCTACTGCAGACCTTTCCCAAATTTCTGGAAGAGGTTTCAGCACCAGGTTCACATAATAATAAGATTTTGTAAAATTTGCGAAAGTAATACACTTTAACCACAATCTATTAAGACTACTGTCTCTTTTCACTCCACTCTTCTCATGTGGGATAGTGCTAGGGTGGCTGCAGGCATGTTAAGAATCCTGCTAAGGGGAAGCTCATCAAGGACACATACTTTTGTTTACATCACATATATATGGGGTCAGTTTTGTGAGTTACTGCTAGCCACTGCACTCTAGGAGTGGGTTTCAGAAATACACATACTCCACACTGGTCTGACTCACCCTATGAAGGCACAAAGGCAGAGGTCACACTGCATGATAAAACGTGGCTTATAGCACGCACGCTGAAAATATCTAGGAATATTGCAGGAGAATGTCTGAAGCCATGTATGGACCCTGAAGCTAGTCTGATGGAAAATCTATAAACTTCAAGGGCATTATTCAGTAACCATGGTTACTATCAAAATTATCAATAATTCTTTTATGGGGGGTGGGCCGGGATGGGAGTAAAAGACAGAAAACCGTACTTGAACAATTAAAATTAAAAAAAAATAATAATTCTTTTAAATATCCAATTAACCATATTAAAAATGAAGAGTCAGATGACTTCTTCTGATGAACAATCCTCCCTTCTACCATTACAAGGGTTCTTGGTAGAAATTTTGCAAATGTGTCATTACATGTTATCGCAACAGGTATAAGGCTCAACTTCACACCTTTAATTACCAGACCAGTGTATTCTAGTTATGGGAAAAAAATACCATATATTGCCCCTTCTGGCCCCTTCTGTCTTCAAAGCCAGGAAGAGTGTACTGATTTCTTCTCCCATTGTATCACCCCAACTTCCTGCTCTATTCTGTGCACTTTTAAGGACCCTTGTGAATACACCGTACCCACCTGGGTAATCCAGGAAAGTCTCCCCATCACAAGTTCTTAATCATATCTGCAAGCTTTCTTTTGCCAGGTACGGTAACATATTCATAAGTCCCAGAATTTGGGACATGGACATGTTAAGGAGGCCATTTTCTCCCTACCATGCCAGTTGATAGTACAACCACCAAGAAAGGAATATTCACACAACTTTAAAACACAGTGATTTGACTGTACATCCTTAATGGGGAATGTCCCAAGTAGGAGAAAAATTATAAAGAAATCTTAAACTGTTTTCAGTGATCACACTGTTGGTAGTATTATTGGTATTTTTACTGTGAGATGCTTGTGAGTATATTAGGGGGAGAAAGCAAATAATTGCATTACTGAGGTAGGAAATAGATTTTCAGCATGAGAGGGAACGGATACTTTCAGCATAAGAAAAATTCAATACGAATTTAAGACTGAAGATGGTTAAATAAAAACTCTAGAGTCGTGCATTAGAATTGGAAACAATAGTACAAATCCACTATGTATTTTATTTTATAATCTAATTACACATATACGTTTGTGTAAAATGAGCACCTTTGGCATCCGGACTGTGGTTTCTAATTTCCATTTCACACTAAAATGAACTAGAGCTCCTTGGAGAGTTAACTGATTCCATATAATGAATGGCAAATGGAAGTTAGATGAACCATCTAGAGTTGAAGATGAAGTTAAAATATATTGTTATACAAGAAAGGAAGAGATGCTATCGAGGACCACATTCAGGAGTCCTGCAAAAATGACTCAAGATTTATACTAAATAGGTCATCATGAGCCAAATAAAGGGTGAATAGATAACTACAAATGGACTATAACACATCAAATACATTTAAATCCATGCATTCATAATGATAAAATAAATTAACTTATTGACCACCTTTGGAAAATACTGGGGAGCCAACTTATTACTTTGAAAACTGGCAAATAAAGGGAAAGGATTCATTTATCTTATAACCAAATAGGCAGGATAATAATTTACATAACTATTCTAAGTAAAGAGTGATAGAATTTTTAAATCCCATTTTGCCAACAGTAATGAATTAATAATTCTAGATTAATCTCTTGGCTGATAAAGAGACACAAAAGTGATATATTTTGGGGCTGCCAAATATGAGATAGACATCATAGAAAGACGCAATATCATATTTGAAGTAATCTTACCACAAAACACCTTCCTAAGTCTAATTAAGCCCCTAGATCTATCAATGGATGGGTAAATGGGAATTCATTTTACTATTATCAAATATTGAAATTTTCTATAGTAAAAAGATTTTTGAATTTTTAGAATACTCTTTTAAAAGGAGAGGGAAGAAGATAGAAGTAAGATATTTCATAATCAACTAAAGCATTATTCTCTCCTTTTAAACCTTTTGGGGCTATTTAAAATACATTTCTTACCATATAAGAAAGGTTCCCATGAAAATCTCTAAAAAAAGCTCTGCCACACAGTATCAAACAGACCACCCATGCTAGATAAAGCACTGGAGCAGCCGCCCTGTCTGCCCCGAAAATCACGAGTTCAAAGCAGGACCTTTGTTTTCGGTTTAAACACTGTGATCCTCCTGCCTTATGTATCTTCAGGATCACAAAAGAAAAATGTGGATTTCACTAGGTAAAGGAGGAAGTAGAGCTGACTACAGTTAAAGAGGTAACAAAGTAAACATGAGAGAATACTTAAAATTTTCTGTCTAGTTTCTAACATTTTTGCCATAACTTATTCAAATAAATGAAAACCAGAATATCTAGCTCTTCTGATACAATGTCTGGGCAGAAGTCCTCTGGCTCCCTTCACCCTTAGGTTTCTGCAATGCTGCTTTAATTTTATAAAAAGGATAAGAAGGTATAACAGAAGAAGAATGAAAAAATGTTAAACTCTCTTGAGTTTCTTACATACATAAAAGGTACGCAGCTAAGATGCAATGAAAGCATATGAGTGGGAAGTTTGTGACCCATGCAGTTGATACGGTTGGACGCTTGAATGAAAAGTTGAAAGGCTTTATGATTAGCCCAGACTAGATAGATAGTGAGGCAATTAGAATCATTCACTGCTGCCAAGGCATCAGGCCAACGTGAATTACTACCCAAACTGATTGAAGCAGAATAGAAAATAGAAAAGCCTTTAATGAAAATGTTGGAGAACTCACAAGGGATGGGGAAAGTGCCAAATAACTGGAAGATGGCTACGTAAACTAAAAGGTCTATTCTCCCACCAATGCATAAGGGATTTACAAGTTTAACTCTCATTGCTGTTAATAGGAATTCTATGTGTGATCCAAGGGTGTACTCATGGAGAAAATGCATCTATTAGTGTCTCGATTGGCCTCTCTTGAGCCAACACTGGCAAATGTTCCAAATTGTGTGGTAGTTTGGTGACAGGGACTAACAGAGGCTAGAATGAAAACCACCGGCTTAGCTTCACCTTGTAATCCTCTGATAGTACAAGATCCCTGATGAGCAACGAGTAAAATATATTCTGTACAATCCTTCCTAATGTTTAATTTGGAAACATTTGAAAATAAACTTCCAGCAATTAAAGTAAAAGAAAAAGTGAAAGGCAGAATTTCTTATACGACTAAAAAGTCTGTCTCTGAAAAAGAACAGCACATCTTGAAATCATTTTCTACCTGAAAAGAATCTTTTTGCTAACTTATCTAATAATAATAGCAGCTATCACACTGCCTAATATATTCAGACAGTATATCAGATGCCTTTCTAAGGATTCTACTTAATCATTACAACTAGTCCAGGAAATAAGTAGCACTTTCCCTATTTCACATAAAAGGACACCGAAACAGAGGCATTAAGAAATTCCCCCAGGGTCACTCATCTTGAAAGTGGCAGATTCAAATCCATGCCCATCTAGCTCCAAAGCCCACCTCACTGTCTACCAATGATAATGCAGCAGCAGCAGCGCTCCACTAGGTCACTCTGACAACGTAACTCACTTCCTAACCTAATGTAAATTCTCAAAAGCACTGAATTCCCTCTTAAATTTACATTGCATAATTTCGGAGAGAGTAAAATTATGTATTCCCCCCAAAAGAAAAAAAGGTGATATAATTTTAAAGTACAATAATAAACAGTTTCATACTACATACAAAAAATGCTCATTGAGCAAACATTTATTAAATCTATTGTGTGCCAAGGTTTATATTAGACTGACTATAAAGACAAATACAGTCCCTGCACTCAAGGTCAGTTAAGTCGAACAGGAGAAACAGACATAGGCAACTCTTTAAGATACAGTCTGCCACGGGATAAAGAAAAGGTGGTACAAAGAATGTGGGGGCACATTAAGCCATGCGTGGCTGTTGATTTGTTAATAATAGTAGCATTTTTTATTACTCTAATTAGTTATCTTTATAACGCTTTTTACTACAGGATAAAAAGGTGTGGTAGGCACCTGAAATGCTATATAAGAGTCATGTGTGGCGTTCTCGTCTCCCTGCTGCTAGCTGGGCTCTGTTTTGCATGACCAGGAATGGTGCTGGCAAGCTTTACGGAAGGCTCAACAATGCTTTAATTTAGTTATAGCAAAATCTTCCTCTCCAAATCCCTCTAAAGTATGTACAGCGCAATCATCATTACATCCAAATTCCTGGTGGAGAAATAGTGGTTCAATCAAAGTAAATGACTTATAGAACTCGGAAGTAACTCCTAGTGCCACTCTCTATTTCCCCCAATACAAAATTAATTATTCTACAAGAATCTCACTTAATCCAAAGTAATACAGAATTTAAAGACTCCTCAAATGAGCTTAATTTCTCAAGAACGAGTTTGAACAGGTTCCATCAAATAGTCTGAACAAATTTGAACGCAAAACAATTTCCAAAACCAAGGTAGTTGCTGGATACTCTTTTCATTTCAGTTAATTAAAAGTATATGATCACTATGGTGTATCTCAGTGCAAGACCTTTAAAAGAACTAAATCAATTAATCCATGCAAATTTCAGATAACACCTAATCTGAATGCCAGAGCCTGTGAACAGATTTAATCAAGTTCTGGACATTATTTATTGACTTATCCAAAAGAAGGTGTTTGTTTCTTAAATTTTTTCCTGCAAAGGTACTTAAATAATGGATTAGCTATCAAGGACAGCATCAATTCCCATTATATAAAGTGTTGAAATTTTTGAGAACACTAGGTAAGAACAGACTAAGTCAGAATAATTTGTTATTCAAAATGCTAAATATTGAGAAATAGCAATGCAGGTTCTTAAGGAGGGAATAAATTTTACCCCATTTTCTTAATTCCAGCTACATAGGGATGATAAACCCAAATGAAGTGAATTCTACAGGTTTTCATTACATACACAATTCTGCTCAGCCTCTCCTCGCTGGGCTAAGAGTAATACCGGGGCTGGACTAATGAATAAACTAAGAAGGCACTATCTGTGTAATGGAAACAAGGATACCAGAAAAGCTCCAGGATTAAAATACCTTCTTCCCACCTTGTCAGCTGATTCCGAAAGCAAGCTTTTCATTCTTTAACCCGATGGTCTCAACCCTAGCTAATTCTTAGAAGTATTGAGCATTTATTAACCTGGGTATCTGGTTTTTCTTTTTTCTTTTTTCTTTTTTTGGAAGGACAGTTGATTCTAATAGGTAGCCATGACTGAGAAGCACTGGTAAGATATTCATGCAAATCTGAATAGATACGAGAGAAAGGAAGGAGACAGAAGGTAACTGAGAAAGGAGGGAAGCGACACAGGGTGGGACAAATGTAGGTTTACATTTGTTCGGATGGAAAATAATACGATAATAAATAAATACTGACACAAGAATAAACTGTTTCACACACTCACAACTGTAAATCTTCTTTAGCCCCACCCTGTATATAAAATGGAGACACAGTCTGGGAAGTCTGGTGCCACCAAAAACAAGGGTTACAATTTTGCCTTTGGCCAACAAGGCAAACATAGGATTTGTTCAGGGGGATTCTGCTGGAGTGGGAGGAGAAGCAATGTTGGTGAGGAAAAAATGCGTAAAGATCTAGTTTCAAATCATTTTCACCATGGACTTAGGAGTGAGTCTTTTAGAGATTGTCTTCACCAACATGCTCAATGAGTTTTTCCATAATAGGGTATGAACTAAACTAATAAAAATAATTACTAATGCTTAAGTATTCACTCCCTTTTATAGAATTTTTGAAATTGAAACCCTTCAGCTCATTCAAACCCTAAAAGCTCATTCATTAAAACACATAAATAAACATTTTTAAAGGATGGGAAAAATAAATCACAACTTGCACATAGATGAATTTTTAAGTTTTTATGTATTGATTTGATAGAGAGAGAGAAACATCTATTTGTTGTTTCACTTATTTATGCATTCATTGGTTGATTCTTGTATGTGCCCTGACTGGGGACTGACTGAACACACAACCCTGCCATACCAGAACAATGCTCTACCAGAACTCTGCTACTTGGCCAAGTACACACAGATATATTTAATTAAAACTCAAAATCAAACACTTACGTAAAAAAGAAATACGTCATTACTATTTTGTTTCGTTTCCTTTTATTGCAGAAATTGCTCCTTTAACAAAAAAAAAAAGTAGATTTACATTCTAAAAGAACAGTATAAAACATAAAATAGAGGATGTCCAAACAGTTTTAGAACAAAAACTGTTAGCAAACTTGATCTCTCAGCTTAAATACCCAATGATGAGGCCTACCATGTGTTCTGTATAATTTTAGTAGATTACATTTTAGTAATTTACAACTACTACATTTTAGCAGATCTTGTGTTTCAATGACACATCAAAAAAACTATTAAAACTTTTAATTTCACTGTATTCATCTCTACCCTATTCAGCTCAGCCCTTTTAAGCTCCTTCAAGATTGCATGTTCTTACGTTGGTTTAGGTGGCTCAGTTGGTTGGAGCATCATCCCATACTCCAGAAAGTTCTGAGTTCAACCCCCCGTCAGGGCACATGCCTAGGTTGCAGGTTTGATCCCTGGTCAGGGTGCATATAGGAAGCTTCTGATCCATATTTAGAGAAATATGGATCTCTCTCACTCTTCTCCCCCCTTCCTCTCTCTAAAATCAATAGAAACATATCCTGAGGTAAGGACTAAAATTTTTCATTTTAGCAAACCCATTCAAAGGTTCTGACCATTATTATTGGCCAAATGGGGTTCTAGATGATTCTCCACTCATTGAACAAGTTTCTGGCTAATTCTACAAACACTGTCTTTAAAAAGGTGCAATTTTATTGTAAAAAAGTTTTTTTCTATTTCAAATAGTAACTTTAGTTTATTTCTGTTGGACAAAGAAAGTCACATAACAAAAATGTCACTGAGACACTGATAACTTTGAACAAAAGCTGAACACCTTTCAGTTCATGATCTATAAAACAAGCTTACATAACAGAAACTATTTTTCATTCTACTTCATAGAAACTATAAAGAATCATGACAGACCAATAAAGGGGAAAAGATCCTAGCTCTTTTTGGAAAAGTGTAAATTTTTCTTTGTTTAGTTCATATTTACATCCTTAAAGTTCTAAAGGATCCATTGCAGATTTACTTTCTTGAGTTGTTAAGACCTATTTGATTCAAATTTTTTCTTCATACTGCTTTTTGTAGTAGTCTTAGGGGAGAGATCAATTTCCATTTCACTTCTCTTAGTACTGTTGCTAGTATTCATTACTCTGAACCCAGATTGCCTGAGGTCAAATTCTGACTCAGCTACTATTTACTGTTGCCTCAGTCAAGTTACTGAACCTCTCCATTCTTCCTCTTTAAAATGGGAAGAGTAACAGTATCTCTTACATGACTGTTATGAGAATTTACTTCATATCCATAAAAAAACCTTAGAACATGTCATAAGTAAGCATTCAGTAAGTATTTATTATTATAATACTTTTGATAGTTGAAAAAAAATCTGCTTTGTTCGAGTTGCCATGGTGTCTGAGATACTATTTTTACTTGTTTTTTTTTTATCTGAATACTAGTTGATTCTTAAATACTTGACTTGAATTTCTATTCCATTTTATAACAAACTAAATCCAAGTGCCCTGATGTGAGACAAGGATTGGAGGCATGATGATAATAATTTGACATAAGAAATACAGTCAATAATACTGTAATAACTATGTATGGTGCCAGTTGGATACTGGAAATATCAGGGGGAACACTGTGTCAAGTGTATGATTGTCTAACTGCTATGCTGTACACCTGAAGCCAATACAAAACAATATTGAATGTAAACTGTAATTAAAATTTTTAATTTCAAATACATTTATAATAATAATAATAATAATAATAATTTGAACAGAGGCATATTTTAGAGCTATGCATCCAAGTGCTGACAGGATTCTAAAAGGTCATCTCCATTTTTTTCCTCTTTTTTCCTCTCTTCCCAATTTCCACTCATCAAGTCATTTATATATCAGGCAGCTTCATCCTTCTAAGATAACACTACTTCAATAAAAGTAGAATCCACGTCCTCCTGAGTAAAATTTTGATTAAAACACTACACCAATGTTTTGAAGAGGTCATGATTCAAGGAAAAGGCAAATCTGGGATTAAATTCTCATTCTAACATTCACTAGCTGCAAACCCATGGGAAAGATAACTTTTTGTGCCTCAGTCTCTTAATCTATAACATGAAGCTGATATCCATCTTGTGGGGTTGTTGTAGACAGCATGTAAGCTTTATAAAGCATTGGGAATAATGTAGTTTAACATCATAGCTGTAGAAAAAGATATAGACAAACAACATATTTCAGAGTTATCTTATGTAACCATAACAATGAGATATGCATTCTATGCTGAAATAAATGATAAGGACACTAATTTGAGACTTAAATGCTATTTAGAATATACTGAAAAGAAATTGGTGACGCAAATATTTTTAAGATACACCTGTACTTTGATTTCTACATCTAGTAGATGAAAAAGTGGTTTTGAATTTTATTTTGACTTTAAATTAAAGATTTTGTGATGAAGAATATATTTCTTAAAGCCAGCATTTGCAATTTGCTTATTGAACCCCTTCATTAAAGATAGGCTGATGGTAATTAGTATGTAGAGGTAATCCATGAAATTTTACAAGGGTTTTTAGATTATTAACCGCTAAGAAAGAGTATTTTAAAACAAAACTAAATAAAGAATTACCTATTTGCTTGTTTTGTGTTAAGTCCCTGAGATTTATTCCAGTGAGACCAATAAGCAGAAATAATGAAATAAAAAAGGCAGAAGGCCAAGGTGTCATAAATGCTGTTAAAGTATTCGATAAAAGCTATCCACTTGAGGTTCATTGCAACACATTGGGAAAAAAAATGATCTTCCCATATTTAGACACAAGCGAGAGCAAGCCAAACACTCTGAAAAAGATGTGATACTGTTATACAACAACACACAGAACCATATTTATTTTATTGTTGCTACCTATGTGGCCTATAGTGTTAGTAAGAAACCTGATTTGATGTACACGATATGTTTGGAAGCTGCTCTGATTATTCTATCCTAATTAGCAGGATGTCTGGTAAAAGTCAGCAAACAACATAATCCCTCAGTTTGGTACTAAAAACTAAGTCTTAAATCTCCAAAATATTTTTAAAACAAACAAACTAGGACATGAATTTTTTTTCCTGGAATCGTCTTTTTCAAAAATTTCCAAGATCCTTCCAGTCGATACATAAGATAGGGCACATATTGTCAAGGATAAGTTGTTAGAGTGAATATGAAATGTGCTTCTCAAAATATCGTTTACACATTTACCAGATGGTAAAATAAACATGTAAATTGTTATCAAGTACACACTAAGTTTGTATTAAAATTTTAGGCACTGTAGGAAGGGTGTAAAAATTATCACATATTGTATTACTTGTTCACTTAATAGTTTATTAGCATTTTATAAATATTTTCTTAAAGAAAAATCTTATTTAAATGGTCAGAGGATTCCTATGGTACTGACCAGAACTAAAGAAGCTAGGAACTTCATTAGAAAATTCAGAATAACCATTTTCCTCTTATCCATTCATTTAGTCAAAAATAAAAGAATATTTTTTAATTCCAATTAAATCCATAAGTTAATACAGTTAACTTAATACCTTTATGAGGTGTGGAAGCAAGGAAGAAAACTGATTTGATGAGCATGTACTCCTTTACACTGAGGATTATCCAGAACATCCCAGGTTATATAGAGTCCTCTGCTCATCATTGTCCATCACCACAATAATTTAAAGTATTTATTAAAGAATATTGACAAAAAATAAAAAAACTAGATCTCTGTGAAGTTTCCATCTTTTCAATTCAGTCTGGCATCATACCTGAGGGAGAGTTTCGAAGGCCAACAGGAGCCCTTTGTGGCACCTCCAACCTCCTTTCGGATTTCATCACAAGTTTTCATGCACAGCGCTAGCACCAGTGGCCTTGGTTGCCTGCCACATGTCATCGCTCTCCTGCTCTGTGGCCAGATCTACCTGCAGCATGTTGATTTTTTTAAAAAGTAGTATTATTATAATGCAATATTCAAGGCACAATTTCTGGAGTAAATCTACCTTTACATTGAATCAATGTGCCAATCATCAAAGCTTACTTAACATACCTCAGAAATACATCTTTATTAGAAAGGAGAATATTATCATAAAATTTAATGAGAGTTTTTTTTTAGAGAGAGAGGGAAGAGAGGGAGACAAACATCCATGTGTGAGAGAAATATTGAACCATTGCCTCTCACATGCCCCCAACTGCGGACCTAGCCTGCAACCCAGGCATCTGCTCTGACCGGAACCGACCAGCAAGCCTCCGGTTCCCAGGCCAGTGCTCAATCCACTGAGCCACACCAGCCAGGGCTAATGAGCTACTTTTTAACTTTTCCACCGGAATAACTGTTTTGGTTTAGGAGATCCTAGAAGTCTGGAGCAGACCCCAAAGCATCTAACCTCACTGTAAAATTTCCCCAAAGACTCATGTTTTAAAAGAAATCTATACAGAAAAGAATCAATGAATCACAACAGGGACATTCTCTGAGGGTCATAGGGGTAGCATAATTTTTTATTATGCTTACCCAGCTCATAGAAATTAATAAAAATATTTTAAAATGAAGTTCAAATATCTGTCTGTTCAGCAAAAAAACCTAGTACCTAAAATCTTGGACCTTTAAAATTTCATCTATCAGATTAAGGACTTATTGTCTTCCAAGGAAAAGTAGAGCGTGGAATAACCCGATGAGCAATCTAGGCACTCTCACCTGGCGTCTCCTAAAAAGCAGGGACACCAAAATTGCCTAGAAAAGTATTGTTCCTGCACTGTGCTCCCAACAACCCAGATATTGTCGGGGGCACCTCAGGTGTTGCTGGAGGAACTGAGGGAGAGGCCTGGTGACCCCAAGTCCAGGGACCTTGCCTTGCTTCAACAGAGCACTTGCACATTTACGTGTTTTAAGTTCTACACATCACTGCACTTTGGAAAAGATGTGTTGTTAAACTATTTCAGAGCAGAAAGTCACCATCCACCTTGGGAACCTTAGAGAGACTGAAAAGTCATGATCTTCTGCCAATGCTTCTTTCTATTGAGTATATTATCTTAAAAATGAATTAGCTTCTGTTCTCTTCAGTGAGTCAGTGAACAATGAAATGAGTAATGTCAATCATGTGGTGACTATAAATCTACCGGTCAAAACTGTAGTGGTTTGGTTAATTGATGAAGAGAGAGTTTATGTCTTATAGTAGGTGGTTGGTTAGCACAGTAATAAAATTTGTATAGCACTTCCTAATAAGCAAAGTGTTATCACATACATTATTTAATAATAAAATAGTATGTTTGCTTTTACTAATAAAATATAAATCATATATATTTATATATTAAATACACCTTTAATTCTATAATTATATATAACCAAATATATAAAAGATATAATTCTATAATTTCATACATATATATATATATTCTACATTCTACCTTCAAATTTTTTGGCCTGTTTTAAAATGAAAATATGCCCTGGCTGGTGTGGCTCAGTGGATTGAGTGCTGGCCTGTGAACCAAGAGGTTGCCGGTTCGATTCCCAGTCAGGGCACATGCCTGGGTTGCAGGCCAGGTCCCCAGTAGGGGCTGTGAGAGAAGCAACCACACAGTGATGTTTCTCTCCTTCTCTTTCTCCCTTTCTTCCCCTCTCTAAAAATAAATATTTTTAAAAAATAAATAAAAATAAATCTCTAAAAAATAAATAAAATGCAGTCCTCCCGAATATTTAAGTAAAATAACAACCTAAAAGGACACGCAGTATTATTCCTGTAAGTTTTCTATTCTACTGTGACACCATTTCTTACCCCAGATTATACATCCTCCTAAGTTTTATGTTCTCTAGTTAATGAATACCTTCCTATTTTAGATGCCAATTTTCAATGTCATCAATATGATCAAATTTGTAATTATGTCAAGACTGACATAGTTGGAACTGGTGAGAGGGTAAGGAAACAAATTCTCATATACTTATGGAGTAACTGTAAATTGAAACAGACTTTCGCCCAGAAATTCCACTTTTTTGGAACTTATCCCGTAGCTATCTGACACAAGTATACAGAGATAAACATACAATGTAGCATTTTCACAATAGCACAGATCTAATAACAACTGCATGAACATCATCAGTAAGGACAAGTCAGGTGCAGTTTATTCATATGCAAATAGTAAAGATCTTGAAAAAGAATGAAATCAATATGTACAGTTAGAAATACAGCCTACATATACTGCTAAATGAGAAATATGTGTTGTACAATAGTACACATAGTTTCTCCTAGTAGAATTCATAGTAAAAATCAGTTAAATCTAATCAATTGAGTTATTTCCATTTAATCAGCAGTCCAGTTTGTCTTAACACTCAGTGTTCCATTATATGGCACCCAGCCTTTCTAAACACACCTTCTTACTCCCTCCTCCACCCACTTGATCTCCCAGACATCAAAAGTATTACCTATTTCCTAATGCTTCTCTACCTCTTCAGTTTTGCTCAAGACTTTTTTTTCCCCTGTCCAGAATGCCTTCCCAGTCCCTGGGCTTCCACAAGTCCAGGCTCAACAAGTATCGGATCCACACATCACTCCACGACTCCCCGGGCCAGGTGCAATCGCATCCTCCCCTAGGGTCCCAGGGGATTTTGCCCGGGCTTCTCTTCTAGAACTCATCACTCAACACTTTCTATCTTCTCATACAGTCTTTTCACAAATCACAGAGACTCTGTATTTAATTCATCCTACAACCTCCATGGTGCCTTCCATAAGGCTCATCGTAGTCAACAATCAACAAGGGCCCACTAAAGTTAAATAATCAGATTTAATATAGAAAGTTCTTATTATGTCAGTTTATCTCAGATAAAGAATCCCCCCCATTCTGTGAAAAGGAGCTACTTTTCATTTCTCAAAGTTGTGAGTGCCAAAAGTGGTAAAAGGAAAGAAAAACGGTTCATCTAAACTACAATAACCCTAACCAGAGGCTTGAAATGGGGATCCACTGTTAGTCTTCTCTCAACTGGCAACCCACAGGAAAAAAAGGGGAGTGGTCAGTCAGTTGGGAGATCTGTCAGGGAGGGTTTCAAGACAATAGCGGAGAAATCCTGTGCTTTGCCTCAGGCATTCCTATCCTATAAAGTTTATCTGAAATACATATTCACTTGCAGTTCTATGAAATGAACTATTAAAGCGTTGCTTTCAGTTTGCAATAAAAATAAACTAAAATCTTTCATTTAATTGTAGTCTAAGACTGCAAAAAGAGCAAGGATGAATAAAATTCATTAGTCTGAATATTTCATTTTAGAAATATTTGTATCCTCCTTCTTGCCAAATTGTATTCACTGATAAACAGATTTCATTTTTACCATAAACTTCCCCTTTTTGTTATCTAGTAAAAATAAGGAGTAAAAGTAATCAAAAGATTGGCAGATGGAAGCAAGTGAGAAGCAATGTACACAGATAATTCAGAAATAGGAAACGTTTGAATTTTTTTCATTGCATATATATCATTTCTAGAAAGTATGTTAATTAGAAAAACAAAAGAAGTATAATTTAAACCAATATATTGGAAATCTCAAAAAATTCTAACATAATCTTACTTAACTTTCTTAGAAGGGTCAATTCAGTATGATTAGGACAGTGAAATCTGGTTTCCAAACATAAATAAAATCCAAAACAAGGAATAAACTAAAAACTGTGCATTTGTTCCCTATTCCCTTTACCATTTTTCAATCTGGGAACACTTCTAAATTTAGGAGTGAGCTATAATAAGCCATGGTCAGATGACTGCCTAGTTCCTTGAACACTAATAAATACTTAATTCCTGCACAGATGAAAGGTTGTGTCTAGGGAGTTGGGCAGTGTAAAAAATAAGTAGAGCCAATAACTTCAACTTTCCTTCTTATTGATTCCCCTTTATTTTTAAATCCCAGCACCTGCAGATTTCTAAAGATTGGGCAAACTGACTTGTTTGTACATAACAAAAACTAGGACTTTTCTAGTAATTTAAGCTTAGCAAAGCCCAAATTATATTTAACCAAGTTTTCTCCTTTTAGTCTTGAGTTTTAACCATTTTGAGTCCTAAACTGATGAATTTTCAAATTCTAAATGATATTTCTCAGCAAATAAATAGATCTCATTTCATCTTACCCTCTAGTTATAGTATAATGCTTCAACATATAACTATTATGCAAAAGGTAAGCAGGTTAATTCATACTAATTTATTATTCCTGAGAATAATAATTAAAAAAATAACTCCACACAGAAGTGGAATCTGAATCTGAATGAAACAAAAACACAAAGGCTCCATGATATTTCTATTGCAATATACTGAATACAACAACTTCCCAAACATGTAAATTAATTTGTGGCTCAGTTTGCTGGATGATGTTCACATCATGACTCAAATGGATGCAACCACTTAAAAATGAATGACTTGGGAGGTTGCCATGGACTACGAAGCTCTCTGAGTAAGTAAGCTGCTTGTATCTGGCCTGTATTAAGGAGAAGAAATTTTTCCATCTGACACATTTTGGAGGTAATCCCTCCACAACCAAATTGAAATATGATACATGCCTGGCATTGCTATTCTGACTTCCCATCCTAGAATTCTGTATTTGTTCCATAGATTAGGACTATTCTGGATACTCTGGCATTTATTCTTTTGAGGATGACATCAGATGTCAAACATGCAATACTTCCAAGGACCTTTCAATTTCAGCCTATCCAGATAAAGGCTACCTTATGGATGACTGTACAGTTTCCAGAAACAGCACTAATTATCATGTTTTAATCATGATAAGCCAGAGGAGGAGTACAAATGCTTCTTTCACACAGAAAGTGAGAAGATGGTACCCTTCAGGTTGCTTTTCTCTCAGAGTTGAGGGAATAAACTGTGTTCTAAAACATGACCACACTGTCACAATGTTTTTTTTAAAAACCTACTTGAAAACCGTTATGTTTAAATCTATATATTTACTTTTAGTTTAAGAAAGTTATTACCAGAATTACTTTGCCACCATGGTTAATAGTGGCTAAACTTAAAAAACAAAAAAGCTTCTACCTTTTCTTTTATTACCAAAAAAAAAAAAATCAAACACAAAAGCCCTAGTGGAGCAGTACCCTGATTTTGTTGCACATTGGGGTTACCTAGGAATCTTGAAAAAGCACTGATACCTGGCTCTCACCACCAGACATCCACATTCTGATTTGTTTGAGATGGGGTGTTGATCTGTGCAACAGAATTTTTAAAAGCTCCCTCAGTGGTTCTAATGTGAAGCCTCTCTTAAAGATCTGAGTTGACCCTGGCCGGGTAGCAGTCTCCCCCCACATCCCATATGCCAAGGCTGTGGTTCCATCCTGGGCCAGGGCACACACGAATGAATGCAGAAATGAATGGGACAGCCTCTAAATAAATAAATGAATAAATGAATGAATGAATAAATAAATAAATAAATAAATAAATAAATAAATAAATAATCTGAGAAGTTGCTGCTATTCTCTTCCCTCCTTCCAGCTGTGCCTTTGTGTCAGTAAAGAGAAAGAGGCAGTTCATGCAAAGAACCACACCAGCAAGTATAGGCCTGTTTGTCCCCAAGACTAGAAGTGACCCCTATTTCCATAAATCAAGATGCATGGAGTAAGTACACGTATGTGCATGAGAGAGAGAGAGAAATGTCTGAAATATCTGAAAACAAATAAATAAGATTAAGTCTTAAATAAAATAAGAGCAACCTCAAAGAAAGAGAATGTAAAGTTTTTTTTAATGACAGGCCATAACTGAAAGCCCATTGTAAAGGGCAGGCTCTCAGTCTTCATACCCAAACATCCTTTATGCCATACACTGAAGTAAGGTATTAAGTAAGAAGTGATTCACTGTATATTCAACTATTCTAGAAAAGAAATATTAAGATGTAGAACTATAAGAGGAAACTAAGGACATTCTAGGATAGTCAAATTAACAGTATCACTATGGCAGTGTTTTTCAAACTTTGAGTCACTGTCCATCAGAGAATCATGAAATAAACTTACTAAATCATAACTAGAATTTTCTTTTCAGTGAAAGTGAATGTAAGAGGGAAATGATCAGAGTGTATCAAATGGGGAAAATATTTTGTGTTAGCATGTATACTTCATATTGCAACCTCCTTACTGCAGAACATTTGAATTCAAGCTGCATAGAAGAGCAGAGGCCCACAAAAGTTTTTTAAAGCTGAAAGATACTTGAAAGATTTTATTATAATTTCATTTTACAAATAAGGATACTGAAAATAAGACATAAAATGCCTTGTTTGTGTCCAGGGTTTCCTCCTATGCCTTAGGAGTCAGGTTCCTATGAGACCTGTGTTTTCAAAACAAATGTCATGCAAGAATGTTACATACGAAATAGCCATTGCACCAACTACAAATTTTCATTTACATTACGTGAACATCTCTTTGACATGATGGCATTTTCACCAACTTCCTTACTCAAATGGAACTTATACTATGTGCAAATCAAGTGATTAATTTAAAGACTCTTGATTCTAGTAGAGACTCTTGAAAGTAGAGAGCTGTTTTCATAGATAAGAGATTGTTCCAAGCTCTGATCAGGAGGGCCTCAGAAAAACGCACAGCGGGACAGTATCCAGGGCAGCAGAATCCAAGGACTGTCAAGAACTGCCCCCTCGCTTTTACTGACTTTCTGTTCTTGTTCTCCATCTCATCACAGTGTTACACACGCGCACACACACACACACGTACATATTTATATTCTGAAAGATTACTATAGAAAAAAACTGAAAATGAAATGAAAGTCCATGTAACTTCAAACTCACAAAAAACAAGTTTCCCAAAGAAGAGCTGATGCAAGTCAAACTGTTTTTTTGTAGCTCTATAGGGAAAGGGCTGATAAGTGATATCATTAATAAGATATCACTATCAGTCCTTCCTGGGCAAAGAGAACATGAGCCGGTATCAGATGGTTCAAGAAATGAAAAATAGAAAAACCCAGCATGTCAATTAAAATGTATCAGGCTACAAGAAATTAAAAATCATCAAATAGGGGAAGGCTGTTAGGCAGACTGAAAGGAACGTATTAGGAAAATTAGTACCATATCTTTCTCCCACCCCATTCCTCCATTAAACATGTCTAGCAAGTTTTCTAGGAAAGATATGAGAACACACCCTGTGAAAAGCAATGCTATAGAAAGCTATAAACTTCATAAGTAAGCAACCAGAGAAACCCATGAAAGAAAAGCTGGAAGAAGGAAGGAAAAGTGAAGAAGTTAGGAAATCCATGATTCTGAATCATGCAAAAGGCTAACTGTGATTTTAAATAGCTGAAAAAATAAAAATTAGTCTGCAATAAGGCCATTACATTTGGTTAAGAGCACGCTGGTAAAGGCAGGAAGAAAAATTTTGATGTCTGTGCAAATGAGGAAGCTGAATTGCAAGGGATCAAAGAAAGCATTGATAGATGGGTCCTAAGCAGGGGTAAGTGGAGGGCCTCACAGAGCTAAGAATGTTATGGGTACGGAAAAATTACATAAATACAATAAAAGATAAAACATTTAATAAGTTGTCCTTTCACAAATACAGCAAAAAGATGACAGAATAAAACAAATACTGGGAGATGAAGTGATTATAGAAGTAGAAAGAAGAACATAATTTTTGTTAAAAAAGCATTGTGGGAGAGGTTAAATAAAAAGACACACTGCATCTAAGACTGGTCCTGAAAACTTTATGTTTACTACAGCTATTGGGGAGAACACAAAAATTCTGACCTGATATAAACACACCAATGAATCAGGAATATATTTTATAAAGATTCAGGTTCAAAGAGGTAGCATGAGAAAGGGTTACGTTAAAAAAAGGTTGTTGGCTAGAGAGTCAACAAGGGCAAAATGAGCGTCAGGGAGACAGCAGAGTTGGAGGAGGAAAGAACAAATTGGTTGAGGAGGAAGTCAGTATGTTTCTTTGACTTTCTCCACAGGAACAAAGCAGAATGTGCGCATAAATTAAGAGGGAGAATCCCAAAGGTGAGTGAGCTCTAAGGATTATTCAGAACACAGTTAAGTTTTAAAAATATATAGCAAATTAAAACAGGAAGGGGAAAAAAGATTTTATTTGAACAAAATATAAAGCATTCAATGGTAAGCAAACTATAAAAGGATTTGATAAAATTATATCCAAAATTATAAATTTTAATTAAAAATACAGGTTATAAAAGTACTAACCACCTCTGAAACATTTTAATTAGAAATAATTGTTTGGTCTTTCATAAATTCCCAATTGAGCAAGCCACTCAAAATAACAGAAAGCTATAAAACTGAAAATGTCACTGGTGATTGCAGGTGGCCTACACTAAATCTATACACCACTTATGTATATTTTATTCACTGAAGTTCAAGAATGTTAAACTTAAAACATATATGTCATAGCTTAATATTGTTAACACAAAGGTTAACCTATTAAGAAAGTTATAATTCTACCAAGTAGGCTATAATTTGACAAAGGGGGAGAGGTGGTTTTGCTAAGTCCCATTTTCAGATACAGTCAAAGGAAATGTCTCCTAATGCAGAGGGAGAACACGTCCATCTCTTGGAGCCTAAAATGAGTCACCTTTTGTTGACAGAAGACAGCAAATGTTTGAATGTTCACGGGGGTGCATATCTCTCTCTGTTCAAAGAGGATGTTTAAAACATGTACTCAATTCAAACACATATCTGCAACAGTAGTGCCTTCCATCGACTATCAACTTTCAAAGGCAGCCTTACATGTGCCCACAAGTGGCAGCCCAGCAGGCAGTGACATCAGACCTAGAAATGTTGTGGCCTGTATAGTAAGCAGTGAAGTGCAGTGCTTGACTTGTTTGCAATGGTTTTATTTTTCGCTAGTTTTTATCACACTTGGCATGAACAAGGGAACATGTGCTTTGCTAAATTTGAACTTTTAAGATGAAACTGAATTAACTGAGAACCAAAAAATTGTTTCTGGATTATCCTAGGATTGAATAATGCCTTCCCTTTCATACAAGGAATGACAAAATACAAGGACTTGGAAAAGTTGAAATGTGAGCTAGGAAGAACCTGTGGTTTGAGAACAACATCGTTGATTTTTTTCTATTTTGAGGAACCTGAAATAAGATTGTAATAAAAAGGTTTTTCCAGATACAGGAACTAAACCAATGAACTGAACCAATACCTAAATAAACCAATACCTAAATAAACCTATCATAAGCCAATACCTAAATAAACCAATACCTAAATAAACCTATCATAAGCATGAAACCTAATATAAGCGGTATTTATTTTGCTATATTTTCAACAGAAAGTTCAATTAACTTGTTATTCCTTAAAATTTAGTATAACTATATAGAAACCATATATTTAACATTTTATATATATGTAAACATATATAGGTTATATATAAACATATGTATACTAAGTAAGTATAACTCTTGTCCCCAAACTTAAACTTGTTATATTCTCCTTTTTTACTACTAGTATTGGAACAAAATAACTATATTGGCCAAAATGACCAGAGACACATCCCTAGAGATATTCTCCCCTCCTAAATTCCCTCTTCCTCTTCATAAAAGGTGTGCCAAGACGCCTAAGTAAAAATGCTTTGTATATAAAGAGAGTGCCATGTCATGCAGATATTTTTAAAGGGTTGAAAGACAAAATAACTTTAATGTAAAATGTAAGTTATAAATCACAGGATATGTTTATAAGGAATCTCGTGGCAAGTAATAGGTCAAACAACCTGGAAGAATCAGCTTGTGGTACAAGCTTCATTGCATTAATAATGTCACAGTTAGCATGTTTACTAAATTAAATATTATCAGCAAGGGTCTTCTAAATGCCATGTTCTAATACTAGGTTACATATTTATTTCAGAGTTAGCATAGTAAGAGGGGGAGCTATCACTAGAAGGTCTATTAAGCCATGGGTTTTTTTTTATTGCTTTAATGGAAATATTCAAATCAAATTTTTCACGCCATGCCTTGAACACTGCTGCAAACCATACTGTGGGTGTAAAATACATGCAAGGTGAACATAATCAGCTCAGATGAGACCGGCGACTTGTACACCATCGAGTTTACTTTATTGTGAAAGCAGTGGGGTTTTCTTTCAAGTGAATATATTTTTCAATATGTTGCAGCCTAATTTGCAAGATGCAGACAGGAACCAGGAAGACACACAAATCTCAAAGCAAATGAATTAAACCAAGCACAATGCCTTAAATCTTGCCTAGTTTGTCCCTGTCTTCCCTGAGACACTTACTTTACCTTGTTGTTCTAGCAAAAGCAGCTCTGACTTCCAGGAGTAAATCTTTCCCTCGGAATGTAACTTCAGTAAATCATGTACATTTAACGTGCTTAAAAAGTCTAAGCCAGCCCTCGCTGGTGTGGCTCAGTAGACTGAGTGCCCGCCTGCCAACCAAGGTTAGATTCCCAGTCTGGGCACAGGTCCGGGCTGCCGGCAGGGTCCCCAGTTGGGGGCGGGGCGCAGGCAACCCATCATGTATCTCTCCTTCTTTTTCTTTCCCCCTTCCCCTCTCTCTAAAAATAAATAAATAGAACCTAAAAAAAAGTCTCAGCTACTGATATTAGACTAAAAATTTATTTTTTCAAGCATTAAAATTCATTAAGCAAATCCCACATACTAAATTAAATATTTTAAAAACTGAATGTGTATCACTGGTATTTAAAGTTTCTAATTTCATAAGTAAGTTTATCTAAAAATAATAATTGCTGCTGTTTCCTCGACGGAAATCTAGACTGGTTTGTTTCCACACAAGATCACAAATTTTATGGGGTTTTTTTCTTCCAATTCCCATGGCTAAAATGCCTACATGATAAATTAATATACACAAGAAAAAAATGCTGCCCCTGAAGACAGGCTGAGTATTTTATAAGTCACCTATGACCACACACACATTGCCTAAATATCGCCATAAAGAGTTTCTAGTTCTCCTGTTAGTATAAATGGCCGACATTCAACAAGGCTTTTGTTCCTAGCTTGCACCCTAAACAAAAAGCAAAGCATCCTTGAAATCTTCAGTGCTAAAAAGATAAATCCTTAACATCAGCAAAAAAAGTGGATCCAGAAGAATTTTAGCAGGAAGATGTATAAGAAAATGCAACTGCAGGAGGCAAGAGGGTTCAGAAAGTTCTCTACAGATCTAAATTACTGCATTTCAAGAGCTCGGGTGATGTACCGGTAAGTCACTGCTAAAAAGGCAGAAACGACCAGAATTTTGAAGCAAACAGTTCGGTAAGTATCTGCTAGGCCCCAAAAGGCTTTCACGCCCTAAATCCTAGTGGACGGCCAGGCGTGCCTGCCTGCGAGACGGCGAGAAGGCCGCGCCCTCCCGGTAAAGCTAAGGCCTGCGGCCGGCTCGGCCTGACTCCGGGCCCGGACGCCCGGTCTAGACCTTCCACCTGGATCCCTGCCCAGATTCCTTGTCTAGACCCCTAACCTGGACTCCTGGCCTGAACACGCGGCCCGAACGCGAAGCCAGATTGCCTCGGCCCAGGCTCCGCGGCGGGCCCGGCTCCCAGACCGCCCCAGTCCCTGCCGAGCTCCCGCAAACGTCCGAGCGCGCCGGCCTGGGCCAGCGGCCGTCCGGAGGGCGCAGGCCTGGGCCACTCCGAGGCCCCGGCTCCCGACCCTCCTGTACACCGACCGACGGTGTACTCTCTCGAAGGTTAAGACCGGGGCCGGGGCAGCAGCCCTGGGCGGGAGCAGCGCCTGCACGCTGCGCGCTCAGCCCCGAGCCGGGGACGGAAAGTAAGTTAAGATGGCGCGGGGTGTGAGTAGCCGGAAGGCTGGATCCAGAAAACAGTGCTAGCCGCACGCTCCCTTTCCTTTATGAAAACTGACTCTGCAGTTAACGGGGAGGAATCGTCGTCCCTCTCTGTCCTTACCCTGACCTCTCCACTCACAGAGATAAAAAGGCAACTCGAAATCTAAACCTGGACACCTACTCTGATTCCCTCTGGTCCTCCCAAATCCAAACTCCGATCTCCTTGGAACGGCAGCAGCTTCTCAGATACATGCACAGTGTCACTTCACTAGACACCTCAGACTCCTTGAAAGCGAAGAGAAATGATCAGCTTGAAGGGGACAGGAAAGCACATGGCCTCCGAGAGGAGCGCCTAGCTGCACATTTACCTCGTGCTGACTCAGTCCACGCAGCAGATGGTGGCAGAGCTGCAAGGGAAGCGACCTCCCTAATTTTTAAGTGCTTCCCAATAGCAGCTAAAGTGCGTCGTTCAGTACAAGTCACTAGGTGCCTATGCAATCTATCCTCGGCTTCTAAGAGCTTCGCTTGCACACTTGACACCTTTGCTCGCCCTGCCTGTGGCCCAAAGGCAGCGGGCCAGGCCCGGACGCGCTCGGCCCTCTGCGTCCACCCCAGCGCACGTGCGCCCCCAACGCGGCCCAGAGCGGCCAGGTCGCGGGACCCCGGGCTCAGTGGGCGATCACAAGAACACACTGCTCGGCTTCAATCACTACCCAGACACCGGGCTTTGTACTTTTCGTCCTCCTGTTTAGTTCTTAAGTGTGGGAAGGGAGAAAACACAAAGAAAAATCAGTCATCGCTTTACTAGGTGGCAGACGAAACTCCGAAGAACGCCGTCTAGTGGCGAAACTGTCCGGGGAAGGCAAATTGGCTTTCGTTACCCCCTCTAATTTTCATTTCAGTTGGAACTTTGAAACTTCTTTGAGTCTGTCAAACTGCAAAGGTGAGACAGGGTAATCTCTAGGTGATGGTAAATTTAGTCCCCGTAACCTGAGTCTGGCCAAAACCAAGCAAGAATGTTGAACCATTTTCCACCTCTTTCCTGTATTTCTTTCCCTTGGAGACAAAGTACAAAAACCGTTTCTCCGCTTCTCCACAAGATGAAGGCAGAGCTCTGCGGATTCTTGACTAATTCTCAGTGATTCCCCAAATTGGACTGTCCACATTTCTGCATTTGTTCTCCAGAGATGGGGATCTGGCCTGGGCAAGCCTGGCACAGAGCCACTGTAGACAGGATGGAGCAGTGCCCCCAAATACTTCCCAAATCAAGTTTTAAGTTCATTGTTAAAAACTGCTCTTTCACAACTTGCTCACCCCTCTCCAACCCTACTCAACGCCCCCTCCCCCAACCCTCAAACCAACCACTCAAGAAATGTAGGCCACTCCGTGTTTGTGTTTACAGATTCGCCACTCGCCTCCAAGGCCCCGAACTTAAAAAACCAGAATTTTCGACTTCTGCCTAAAGCTACGGTCAACAGCCTAATTTGACATGCATTTAAATCACACCCTACCCTTACTCAAAACCTCAAGCCTTTACTTTGTGGAATTTAAAGAAATTCATAATTCCTTACTAAAGACTTTCCTTTTTCCTGTTCAAATTATTTCCAACTTCAGCGAGATCAGACAGATATGATGAAGTGCATAAATTTTCCTGAAAAAAAAAATGAGTGCAACAAAGTGAAACGACTCACAGGGAACTAAATAACTGTAAATAAGAAGGAAAAAGGGAATTACTGGCAGTGCTATAAAATAAATTTAAGGGGGAAATGGGAGATGGTTTCCATTCAACAGGCTGCCCCTTCCTGGAGGTCATTCTTCCTTAATCCTTAAAACTAACCGCCTATAATAATTATTCTCAAACTGTAAACTGCGTTCAAACACCATAGTGTTTTACCAGATTTATTTTACTTGTTATACACAGACGATACAAACAAGCAAAAAACAAAACGTTTCTCAATGGAGTGTGTACTTGTATAAATTATTCAGTTCACAGACAAACGAAACAAATATAAAAATCACAACAGTAGATTTACAGAAGGGCCAAAATATACACACGTTTAGACCCTGAATTCCTATTAGGAAAAATCCCCCCCATGGGCTGGAATCTAGATTGAATATTGTGTATGATGCATATTTCACATTAATTTTAAAATACAAAAAAGTATAGGTTTGCTACACAACATTAGAAATCCTACTAATCTATTTCCGGGGGGGGGGGAATGCTCCTTTTTAAATATAACAAGACTTAGAGGGGGTCAGTCTTACTGCAGTAATGCTAGTGTTTTCCCAAGGAATTCAAATTTCAGCTGTTTCTAGGTGGTGGGGAAATCATTTTCAGAACTCAAATGCAGTAAAATATACAACTCACACAATTCATCACTAGACTACACTATAGTTACCAACAATTCAGTCACCTATATCATTAGTGGAATATTCATTACAAAGATTTACAGCGTATAAAGGTGAAGAGGGGACTGAAAAGATATTCAGAAACAGTTTGTCAGCATATTTGGCACCTGCACAGACCAGTAATGAATTTGGCACTTTGGGGTAAAACAAATAAGGCAAAATAATATTGCTATGTTGAGCTATTCTGTTTAGAAGGGGGAAGAGAAAAACATACAACTCCAGTTAACTTTGGGTTGCAGGCGTCATGCCACTTAGTCGGCTCACCTATGGACAGGCACCTGTCCTTCGCAGGTGTTTGGTCCGATTCTCCTTAGCTATTTGTGTCATTAGGGGACAGAGCAATTATTTCGTGCAATTATTTTCATGGATTGAGAAGTGAGAAATTCATCATTATCAATCAAGTATTTCAGGTTTCCAGAGCCACTTAAAATAGTTAATTATCTCACCAGAAAAAAATTGGAAGGGGAGAGGTGGGTGGAGGAAAAAGGAAAAGAATGAAAAGGTTAAGCATGAACTGGTTTTGTGCCTTGACGATGAGAATAAAAACTAGCCATTCATTACAGTAAATTAACAGTATATACAATCATTTCACAGGCTTTGTTCCACTAAAAGTATTAACATCCCTACCATCCATCCATCCATCCACTCGGGGATAAGAAAGGACGCGCTGGGTGGGTCCAGATTCTAGAGTCAACAACCTATGGTTAATGG
>PVKM010003285.1:28643-58798 GCA_004027735.1 Carollia perspicillata
GAGGGGCTGGCGGGGTCCCGGCCGCGGCGGGGCGCGGGGCCGGCGGGGCAGGGCCGGCCTAGCTGTGCGAGTAGAAGCCATAGTAGCCGCCTAGGTCCTTGGCGCAGTTCTTCTCGCAGTCCCGTTGGGCCAGAACCTCGCTTTTGAGCGGCGACGAGCTCTCGGACACCGGCGTGTCGGCTGGCGAGATCCGCCTTCGCTTGGCCTGCTCGTAAATCCCCGAGTCGCTCGAGTCGATGGACTTGATGGAGGAGGGCGTCTCGATCCAGCTGGAGTCGGACAGGTCCTTGGGCTTGGCGTCCTCGGCCGCGCCCGGAGGCAGCGGCGAGCGCTCTGCGGCCAGGCCCTCCGCCTCCTCGCCCAAGTAGGGGTTGGCGCCGGCCATGCGCGCGGCGGCCGCGGCGCTGTTGGGCCAGCAGGGCAGCACCGAGCCCGACTTGGCGCCGCAATACTGCGGGGGGCTGCGCGCGCCCCAGCCCGACGGGTCGGCGTAGTAGCCGAGCGGGCGGCCGGTGCAGCTGGCCGCCTGCAGGGGCAGCGCCTTCACACCCGCTGCGGCGTAGGACAGCAGCGTGGCCGCGTTTCCCGCGAAGTCCGTGGCTGTGTCGTAGGCCGACGCGGCGAAGTCCAGACGGTTGTTGGCCGGCGTCACAAACCAGCGCTGCGGCGACGGCGCGCCCGGGTCCTCGGCCTGCTGCGGCGACAGCAGCCCGTTGGTGTGCGGCACGCTGCGGTCCGTGCCTGGTCCCGGGCCCGCGCCCGCTCCGGGGTGGAAGCGGGCCTTGGCGTAGTTGCTTACGAACTGGTCCTGTAGGAAAGAGCCGGCCATGGCGTAGCGAGCGCCGGGCACGATCTGCGAGCGCGGGGAGTCGTTGGGTGAGGGGGTCAGGCGGTCCATGTCGCAACCCGTGTAGATCCTGCGAGGGAAGGAGAGAAAGAGAGAACCGAGGGGTGGCGCAGAGGTCCCTTAGGGGACGGAAGGAAAGACCGCCACTTTTCACCCACAACCGCACTTTCTATTTGTAACTTGCCATCCAGGATGGAGGTAGACGAAAGGTCACAGACCTGCCTCCTCTCCGAAATCGTAATTAAAAAGGGGCCAGTTTGTCTACTCAGGGACCTAAAAATGATACAGTTTTTCTTAAAGGCTTCCCTCGTCCCCTGTTCTCACTCGCCAGGTGTATAGAGGACGCAGAGAGGAGCACAGCAGCGGGTTCCCATCTCACATCTCCAGTATGTGCAGACGGCACGACAGATCAAAGCAGGGAGTAAGGTGTTATTTGCCCAGTGGGTTTTCCCTCAGCAGTGGGAGTTTCTGAGCCAAATTTCCAAACAAGGTACCCACTCCTCCACCCTTTTAAGACAACTTTCTTCATTTTGACACACCCGCGGGCCGTCCAGGTCGTAATGAAAAATGAAAAATAAAACCCGGACTTCACCAGCCTTCTGATGCCAGAGGATGGCTGCTGGAAGCCTCCACCGTACTGACTGTCTGGTTTCCCAAGTGTGATCCTTTAACCTCTACCTCTACCGCTACCAATGCAAACAAGGATGACTACTTGGAAACAAAGTCAACAATCAATACAATTCTTTTTCAAAGAAAAAGCATTCCTTACTCTGACCTCCTCTACCTATCTTTTGATTTTCTTATTGGTTAAAAAAGAAGAAGGAGGAGAAGAAGAAAGAAAAGAAAAAAGAACCCCACAAAACTTTGGAGCAAACTGTTACAGTAGTTATAAACTTCCTTCAAGCAGTTTCCCACTAATAATAGCTAACTGCATACAACTTGACTGTATGCCAGGCACTGTCGTCTAGGACTACACAGACAGTGATTTATTTAACTGTCACAACAATCCTTGGAGTTAGGTACCATTGTTATTCCACTTTACAGATGAAGAAATTGAGGCAAAGGGAAGTTTAAAAACTTGCCCTGTCAGTAATTGTCTAGATAGTGATTGTGTTACTGGGAGTTACCTTTGATAAAATAATCAAAGATTAACCCCAGGCCCTGGGCCTAGAAAATTCCATTAGAATCGAGAGGGAACAAGACATTGGATCAAGATTGGTAAAAGTGTTTTCTCATACACATACCCACATGCCTCTCTTTCTATTTAGCTCACACATAAATGGTTTAATCTTTAATCAACAGACTGTTTTGAAAGAAGCCTCATTCTTGTCAGACCTTAAGCCTTTGGGGAGGAGATTCCCTGGTGAGTGGCCAAGCAACCTGCTAGTCCCCTGAACTCTTACTGCTCTCTCGGTTTCTCCAGAAGTCAGCCATGCCCAAATAACCAACATAACAGTGGAAAGGGAGAGTGTTATAAACCATTCTCCTTTTCCCTAACCCCCCAAAAGCTAAAGTATCCATTCATACAGATAAAGAAGTTTTTAATGAAAAATATGATTTAACAGCCAAAGGGAAGTGGCTTTTCCAACAGAAGTGAGCCAGAGGAGAAGCAGGTGAGGGTTACGCTGTGGCTGCTCAGATCCATTTTGCTTACTGCACAAGATTTCTCTCCTGAAATGCAATTCCAGTTTCAAATAACAGAAGTAGAGGAAGGCAGAAAGGGAACATAACCAGCAAGGTGCAAATATCTTCTCTGTTTACTACCACAATACTTTAAAAGAAAGAAAACAGTCTGCAAAAGATATAGTTTAGATGCCCATCCAGGTCCCAATCCACTTGGGATTACCAAATTGATTTGTGCAAAATAAAATGCTTTGGAACAGATGTTCACAGCAGAATTAAAAGCTCAAAATCTACAAGACCCCCTGGCAGAGACCAATACCTCTGGTCTCCTGAGCCACACACTTTCCACTGTGCCGGGTCCACCCTTTCAGACGGGGAAGACTAGAGCAGCCAAGTTTTTATTCTGGGGAGTCACTGGTGAGGTTTGCTTCCTTCCTTCTAAGGGATGCACAAGATGGTTATAGGGATTAATATCAATGACTCTATTTTCAATTTGTTATAAAAATATAGGAGGTGATGTTGGTATAGAAGCAGCCACTGTGTCTCTCTATAAATTTAATCTCTTTCTAGTCAAAGACATCTTCAACTTCGTAGCTCTCTCCCAGGCACTTAATGCAAGCCGTGAAATTAAAATTTTTGAACCCTTCCCTTTTATAGTCAAAAAAAGTGAGAGGATCCCCACAATCCAGATATAGATTTTGCTCTACAACACTGTCTGAACTCTTAGGCACTACACCAGGACTCTGAGCAAGAATGCTCCCACAACGAGCACAGAAAGCCCTGTTTACACCTGCTGTTGCCCCCAGAGGACAGCGTGTTGACAGAAAAGAAAGGGAGTACCGGAGGCTTGGAGAAAATGGAACCAATGCTTTTAATTAAAACACGTTAAGAGGAAATATTATTCTCTTAAAGTTTATAAATACTACACAGCAACAGCACCCGGGTCCTTCCCCAATGCCTGAAGCAACTATTGTAGTGGCTCTGCTCATGAATTTGTCTGTGTTGGGTGCACATTTTCATTCAGTCCACAGTAAACTTGCCCAGGAGAAGCTATTACACAAAACTTAGAAATGGGTAAATAACAGTCACATATGCCAAGGAGACTGTAACAACTGCCAGAGCCACATGCACTTTCAGGCAGACTCGGAAGGTTTCAGACACAGACAGTCTGAGCCGAGCATCTGCAGTGCCACATCCAACTCCCGCACCCAGGAACCAGGGCAGCTTCCCCTGCCAGCCAGCCAGCCTCAGAGGCCTGCCAACAACTCCGCAATTCATAAGAGAGCTAAAAATAGGTGGAGGAAACCTTTGACCAAACCGACTGAAGTGCTAAGCCACAAGGTCACGAGAGAGAAAGGGAGCTGACAAAAGGTAGAAGGAAACAACCTTGTCTTCACACGTTCTAGCTTCTGAAAGCCTGGTACATAACAATCCACCTTTGACCTAAAGCTCCATTCCACAACTACTTGAGAAGGAAGATGCAAAATTACTTACGTGTCATAATTATCCCGAAATCCTTTTGCAAAGGGGTTGTGATCTATTTTCAGTTGTGTAATCTGGGAAAAAGAAAAAAAAAGATTAATATGATCTCACCTTCCACACAGGAAGGAGGATTGGGTATTTGAGAATATATCGTCTGCCATTTTTTATTGGGGCTTAGGCCTATGATTTCATCACAAAGTAAGGTTTCTCTACTGAAAAAGTTGAGGGAATGGATGGAAAAAGAGAAAGAGAAAAGTTGTCATGAAAGTAATGAGAAACATCTTTAAATTAATGATGACTAAAACTAAAGCATTGCTTTCAATTAGCTCTCGTATGTGTCCTAAATTGGTTCAAATGCACATTTTTAAAATGCTTGTTACACAAAATGCATGTTCTCAGACAAAAGTCTCCACGGGGCATTTGAATTAACACCAAAATCGCCTATTTCAAATGTTTCACCATATTTTTAAAAGTTGGTTGCTTCTGAGCCACAACATGAAAACATACAAGTTGCATCTTAAAATTAGTTTTGCTTTTTGCAAACTTGCCAATGCTGAAGAGGTTCAAGAGCTGGAAAACTCATTCCATGGCCCACCGTAATTTAATTTATTGTAGTTTATATATATATGAAGTAATGTATTCTTTTGATCACCCCAAAAATGATGTTTATTTCAGCCATCAGTTCTGAGACTTTAAAAAAAGTGTGCATGTGTGTGTGTGTGTGTGTTAATGCCACAGATTGCCAAGAATAGAAGAATAAAATGCAGGGGGATATCTACTTGTTTTCTGAGCGGAAGAGGGCTTTTTTTAAAAGGCAGATTTAAATCTGTTCTAGTTTGAGAACTAAATTGAAAATTCCAAAGAGAAGGGGCCCTGGAAACCCTGAGCACCTCAAAGGCAGCCTGGACGACCCGCAACGGAGCCGTAGAGGAAGCGTTTCTCCACCCGCTAAATACTTAGGGAAGGTGCGCAGCAGGCCCCTACCCCTTCGTCTAAAAGGCTCCGCAGAGCCAGCTGTTGCTGCTGTTACTGCCCGAACCGGAATGGCAGGGGGATACCCGCTGGTGCCGGGGGAAGCGGGTGCCGGGGGAAGCGGGTGCCGCCCGCCGCGCGCCCAGCCCCCAGCCAGGACTCCTTACATCGGTGTTCTGGTAGGCGGTAACGGCGATGAACTGAGTTTCGGGGAAAGTGAAGGTCTGCACGCGGCCTGGCTGGCTGGTGTCCTCTGTGCCGTCCTCGTTCACTTCCACCACATGCAGGCGGGGCTGGTACTTGTGCAAGGACTGTAAAACCACCATCTGTCCCGCGGAGAGAAAGGGAAGCGCCGGGAGGCGCGTTAACGCGATCGGTGTGCGCGGGGCTGTGCACCCGGGGCCGCGCGAAGCCGGGAGGAGCTAACCCCGGGGCTGCGAGACCGCGCGGCCGGCCCGGCTGGTGACCCGCTGGCTGCGGCAAAACAGCGCGCGCTCCTCTGGGAGCAGGGATCGCCCCAGCACCTGCGGAGAACAGGGCCGGACCGCCCGATCCTCCGGGCCCTTCTCCTAGTCGTCCTTCAGCGAGGAACAAAGATTTCCACAGCCTGCAGACCCTGCGCGTTTCCTTCTCGAAATCTATCTAGTGTTTGTACTCGGATAGGTCGTGAAGTAGGGATGGGGCAGGGAGCGAGAACAACTTTATAGGTCATTAATATAACGTCTGAGGGCGGGAATAGAATTTTAAAAGTATTTTTAACGAAGCCAAGAAACAGGTATCCAGTTTTTGATGCCGGTTTAAACTAACGACCTGAATGTTGCCGGGCGAAGGGGTGGGGGGGAGGGGGGAGAGAGAGAGCAAGCGAGCGCGCTTGAGCCACTGACCTGCCCATTGTTGTTTGAAGCTCCTTTGTTGTTTGTAAGTTTTAATTTTCCAAAAGAGATTTCTTGGCGCATCCAGTGAGCCCCCGTGTTGGGGGAATCCGGATGCATATAGACCCGATTTCCTAGAGAAAGAAATACGTTGTTTACATACGTCCCGGGCACTGCCCAGTGCCCACTGCTCCCTATGCAGGACACACGCGCGCACGCCCCCCTTATTCCACTGTGAGGCCCATTAGCCAGGGCGTTTTAGGCCGCTTTTTCTTCCTATTAACTGGGAATGATTAAAACGGCTTTTTGCATAATCCTCCCCCTTCTCGCCGCTCAGTCTGTCTGTCCCCCTATCCCCTTCGTTTCCTTTTAAGAGCCACTGGGCGATCGTTTTAAAAGTCGCTCGAGCCAGTCCACAAAGGCTTTAATTAATCGCTCTCACCTAAATAAGTGTCAGGAAAACGTGTTAATTGGAAGGACTTGCCTTGCACATTGGTGTCCGCTTTGCCGCAAGGAACCCATTTGCCTCCTTGAAACCTCCAGTGATTGGGATCCGCCAAAATCACATCCACAAAAATATTGTAATGAGCCGTGGGATCGAGACCAGAAATGTTAAAACTTAAAAAAGGAAACATGCGCCTATTTAAATTAAGGGGGGAGGGAGAAAACAAGGGGGAAAAACATAAATGTTAAAGATTAAATGCAAGAAGCGCGGCGCCAGATAGCAAAGCAAAACTTGTTCTCGCAGCGTTCGGAGCGACTGTTCGCTGGGTCAGAAAAGGGGCGGAGGGGTGGGGGAAAGAAGTGCGGCCGCGGTCCGCGAGCTGGCGCGGGGAGTCGGCAGGTATCGCTGCCCAGGTGAAGAGCAAGGCTGGCGCCCCGCATTCCCACCTGTCGTGTATCCGGGCGACCCTCCCATCTCGCCGCGGCTGGCCCGGGCTCTCCCTCTATCTCTCTCGCCTTTCTCCGGCCACTGACTGCCTCTCCGTCCACCTTTCTAGAGAAGGATCACCCCACCCCACCCCCCAACATCACCACTGTGGTTCTACCTTTCACTTCCCCTTTTTCCAAAACCCTCCAACTCTAGGGAGCACCGGAGCGCCTTCCACTCCGCTCCCGACCCCAAATCGTCGCTGCTGCGGCGATCACAACTTGCCCCTGGGCCGCGCCTAGAGCGGCGACCGCCGAGAATGTAGCATTACCTTCCCTGTTTGGTGATGATCATCTCCGTTTGGTGCCGGTGGAATTTCAGCCACAGGGGCCTGTTGCACAGGTACACCTGCGCTTTGCCGGGCACGAGCCCGGGCTGTGTGGAAGAGAACTGGTAGAACGGAGCTCCTTGGTAGGAGTGGCTGTACTGCTGTGGGTAGGGGTAGCCAGCCGCGGGGTAGCCCTGCGGTGAGGAGTTGGACAGGAGGCTGTTGTAGGCTCCGTTGGTGATGACTGGGTGGTGGGCCATGTAGCGGCTGGGGCTGCCGATGGAGAAGGCGGGGTGCGCGGGTCCGTGCTGGCCCGGGTACGGGAACATGGCACTGGGAGCAGTGGCCGCAGACTGTGGCTGGCTAGACTGAGAGAGGAGGTAGCGATCTGCAGCAGAGCCATCGAAACTGTGACGAAGCTCAGAGACCCCCTCCAAGACAGGAGAGAGTTTACTTCTCTGGACGTCCCCTGGTGAGTCCTTGGAGTCAGGAAAATTGTCTGTATCTGACTGATTCGTCATCCCCCTGGTAATTTTTTTCAAAGGTGAACTTCTCTCCAGGTTGTCAGTCGTCGAGATAATGGGATGATCGTGCAGGACAAGCTCAGATCCGCCTGAATGTGGGTAGCTGCTGCTCACATTGAGAAATTTCTTGGAGAGCATGATAGAAGGAGAAAGGCAGTGCTCCAGCTGCATAGCTCTAGAACCTGAACACTCGCCCTCCTGTCCCTGGTTTTTCAAGTCCTATTTATCATAAACTAGAAATCCACAGACCCCCTCACTAGACAGAAAGCACTTCATCCAGCAAATGCTTCTCAAAGGTTTGATTTACTTTTTTTTTTTCCCTGGGAGAAGAGATTGGCCAATTGACACTATGCAGCAATCAGAAAAGGCTCGCTCACTTTTGATCTTGCTGCTTGTGCAGCCGATGAAACGGCTCCTGCCATTGGTTAACTGCTGACAGTAATTTAATTAGATAGACATTAATTAGGATAATCACCTGGCTCCTGGTCGCGACGATCGTGGCAAATGGAAGGGGCTGATTTTATTGTTGGCTTGGGGGGTGGGGAATGTGTGTTGGTCTTACGTGAGCACTGTTGTGTCACCTTTAAGCTTTGTGACCACTGCTTTAGGAAGATTCAAAGATGTGCAATTTACTAAACATTTTCCTACCCCCCCCCCTTCTTTGGAGCTGAGGGGCGGCGGAGGAGGGAATTCGAAGATGCTAGGAGACTTCGGATCTGAATGAGCCAAATATTCTGTTGAATGTAACAATTTCAAGTGCAAAGTATACAAAGCTCGAGCCGGTGGCCTCTTCTCGCCCCGTAAAAGTTCCACAGTCTGTCTTTTCCAGCTAATACAGAAGCACACAACACCTGAGCCAGTCCTTTGTGAGCGCGTCCTGCGTGTCCTCCCCGATCCCCACCCCAGCACACCCCTTTTAAGCACATTCGCTAGGTAAATAAATAAATAAACAAACAAACAAACCACTGCTACCGAGAACCCCGGCGTTGAAAGTGGGCGGGAAGAGGGAGAAGTGGGGGTGAAAAGCAGCAACTCAGCCACCCATCCACCCACCTCAGGAAGGTTCGATTTTTTGGGTGAGCACAGAAACAATGACAGTCTATGGTCTTCTCTTTAAGTTTTGAAATAATCATGCGCTCTCGGGCTGAAGTGCGTGGATGTCTTTTCAGCGATGTTTACGAGGTCTTAACTAAATATTTTATCAGTGAGCTCCGTTGCATATTATCTGAAGAGCATCTACTGGGGGCAGGCGCCCTGCGTCCCTCGCATCTCACTGCACTTCCTTCTCTCTGAGTTACTGGCTTGGCGACAGGTTCAAAAGCCTCGCCAGAAAAAGAGAGGGCCGAGTCCTCGTGCAAATTGGTTCGCTAGAAGCGCTGATCTGGGGAGACAGAGTGGAAGTGTTATCAACGCAGCGATCGTTACGGAAGACTCGGGTGTGCGCGCGCGCGCGCCCGCGCAATGTTTATATAATCTGGAGGAGAGGAAAAGAATCCATGCCAGTAATTTTAAAATGCGGGAAAAAAATGAGGAGAAATAGAGAAAAATAGCAATTTAAAAGGATGCTGGCACAAATAACAAGCACGAGGCCAAAGGCGACCCCCAGGTGTAGGCAGAATCTCCCAGTGCTCGCTCTGCGCAGAGCCAGCCCCAATCTGGACCCGAGGGTCCAGAGCAGCAGAGGCCTGAGGCGCCCAAAGCTGCTGTCGCGGGCGCGGCACCCGCGGACCTGCCCTTCAGAGGTTTTCCCGGGACGCGGAGACGCGCGGAGTGCGGAGGAGCTGGCGGACAGGCGGGCGGCTCCACGCTGGGCACTGCTGGGGCGGGCTGGCGGCGGGCGAGGACGCCCCCCACGCCCTGCGCCCGGCCCCAGCCCACCAGCTGCCCGGCCCGGGCTCATTATCTAAAGTCCCCAAGCGGCCGGAGAGAGAAGGCCCTCTAGGGCCCCGGGGATCCTTAGAGGGAACTGCCGCCCGGGAGACTGAGGACGCGCGGGCAAGCGGCGTGTGGCGCAGACCTGGGGGCACACACTCTTCGGGAGGCACCCCGGGGCGCCTCCGCCGGCGGTGGTCTGCGCCTTCGAGAGAGCTTGTCTGTCCTCTCCGGAACCAAGCAGCTGCCTGAGTGAGAGCGGCGGTTGGGTCTTTGGGTGGGGCCTGCGCAGGGTCCGACCCGGTTTAGCCAGACCCGAGCGACGTCTAGGCGGGCGCGGCTTAAAGTCCGGGCCTCGCTGGGCCCTGCGGACTGTGCAGAGCGCGGGCTGCGCCCCTGAGGCGGGCTGGCCACCTGGGCTGCAGAAGGCACCAGCTGCGGCCTCCAGCAGGGCTCCGGGCGCCGCGAGCAGTGCCCGGAGCGGGAGGCCCTGGGCTGGACAGGTTGGACGACCAGATGTCCCACGTTCAAGCAGAGACGGTTTGCTGTGAGAAAATACAGCCAGACCCATTTTTCCATTTGGAAGCAAATCTCAGCTCCTTGTCTGGAAGCTTCATAAACGAAGCAGGCCCTTCGCTGTTGAGGCTTCGCGTGGGGTTGGGGACTGTGGCTATGACATTATTTGACAGTTGGTTTTTTTCTGCCCTTTACCTTCCATTGCTCTTTCTCATAAAAGTTTTTGCTTTATTTTGGCTACTCCCCCCCTTTCTTTGATTATTAAATTCTTTGTCACGGCATCTCCCCTCTCCATTGCTTCCAAAGTTACCCCCTCCTTCCTCAGTAGGACACAGAGCCTTAAATGTGTAGCAAAAAGGTGAGACTGCACCTGGGCTTTTTGAGGCGTTATCATTCCTAGCATCCTGAATTGACTTTTTAAAAAAAATGACGACAGCTAAAATGAAATGTTGAAGTATAGAAAACAGTTCGAGTGCACTTCCCTCAGTTTTGAAGGAATTGGAGATAAATGTGCAGTCATTTTAAATTATCAGTACTAAACCCAGTGACTCCTCACTTATAGGCTGTGCCTTTAATTTATGCATGCTCAAGAAAAACTAAGCTTGCCCCAGGATCAGAATACCTGCTCTTGAACCGTATTTATGCAGAGCAGGGCTTCTCTAAGTGCATATGAACCATGCCAGGATTATTTTGATTCATGGCTGGAGTGGGGCCTGAATTCTGTATATATAGTAAGGTCCCAGCAGACCCAGGTATCTCTATTCTAGGCAAATCACACTAAATAGGCTGGAATTTTAATGTCCCCACACTAGTTTAAGAGAAAAGCAGGGAAATCTCTATACTAGAGGCAAGCAAAACTTTTGGTTCTAGTGCTGCTGTAATGCTGTATAGTACTTGAGTAAAGATGCTTACGTAAACACACACACACCTAAAGTGGCTCATTGAGCCCGTGATTCAGTAAGTGGTTTCAATGCATAACTGGGCCTCGGCCATCAGGCTGCTGCTAAAATAGCAATACATTCTAACACAAAGGTATATTCAATGAGCTTCTTTGGGCATCCTAATTCTGATAGACTCCAAATCTACAAAGAAAATGTTGATTTTTGGTAGCAGGAGGGATTCTGATGTGGCTTCGAAATGGAATGTCCCCAACATGAACCAAGTGAAAGTCATGTGTGGCTGTGGGGAGTCCAGGAGTTATAAGGTGATCACGTAAGAGCACAAAGAAAGACAAGAATTGTTTGAGCCTTCTCTGTCACTGTACTCATTCAGGAGAGTTTCAGGGGTCTAAAGTGAAAAAAAAACAAAAACAAAAATACTTCCAAACAGAATGTTAATAGCCCTTGTATTATTGAGGCCTTCTTCTGAGGGCATATTGGACCCCCCCCCAAAAAAAAATCCAACTAGCTCTAATGAACAGTATCTGAAAATAAGCTGTAGAACCTTGTTCACTTAAAGGGGAAAATCATGTACCCCCTCATCCCAATAGTCCACAGTTGAAATTAGGCAAAAGGAAACCTTTCACTTATATTCTAATTGTAAATGATTAGTTGTAATCCCAACAATTAAATGCATATTACATGTCCTGCATAAAATATGCTATGACTATACTTAAAAGACGAAACCTCAGAAAAAGCATGAAATGCTCAGAATATCTCTTATTACATTGAAAAGAAAAAAAAAGAGACACCATGAAACATAGCGGAAATTTAAGCCATCGCCACTTTTAGTTTCTCCTAGCTTCTTATTAGGCGAGTAACAAAAGCCCAGAATCGTTCAAATAGGACAGGATTTTGGTCTACCACTTCATTCATACCATCTCTAGTAGAGGGTAAGTCTAAATTCTAAGTCCCCAAGTAAAACACTCCTTTAATGGAGCCTCAGAAACATTTTCTGCCACATTCTCACAAAGAATGTAGATAAGAATTAAGTCTCTGTCTCCAGCTCTTGGCAGGATAGCTCACTTGGTTGGAGCGTCCCCGACGCCCCAAGGTTGTGGTTCAACCCTTGGTCTGGGCACATACAAGAATCAACCAGCAAGTACATAAATGCATAGAAATTATTGTTTCTCCCTTTCTAAAATCAGTAAATAAATTCTTTGTCTCCCTATGTTTTGCCAGCACCCCTTGGTGCATCCAGTATGGTGCTGCACCATGAGTGAATGTTAATGGGGATGAACTTCTGTATGTCAGGTTCAAAGCAGGTTGTGGGATAAGGTCATTTACAAAAGCTGCCATTAGTCACATTTTTGTCTTTACCAGAAAACTGAGTATTTCTAAGTTACTTTGAGAAAAGATAAAACAGTAACAAAACTATTCCTTATGTGCTCATTATATTAAACTCACATTATAGCTACTTTTCTCATTTTGCTTTGAAGACATTATACAGTATACCTTCTACGGCTGTTTTAGCTGGAAGTTTAGGGGAGTGTGCAGCAGGCAATTCCCACACAATCTCAATGCTATTGGTAGATTGTACTCCTTTAAAAAATGATAAAGTCTACATCAAAATTGTCCCTTCTTCTTAAATGCACTCTTCTGAAATCCTGAACATATGTTAACAAGCTATATTGCATATACAATATTAACTTGTGACAAATACTTTAAATGAAATATGTCAGCATTTTTTCTGTTACCCACTAATGAAGTAGCCACGCATTAATGACAATCATTTTACATTTGTGAAGCTATCACATTGATGTTTTATGTGTTATGAAATCTTAAAATGCAAGGGGAAACACATCTTAGTGTGAGATTTCTAAAGCACTGTCAAATGTTATTCTGTCAATTCCACCCAATGCCAAGAAGACCTCAGGAGACATAGATTGTAAATGTATTTTATTTTGTAAGCAACAATCAAAATATATTTGTGTTACTGATTTCTTCAAATATTAAATGGGATCTTAACAAAATTTGTCCACTTTGATGTATTCTTATACAACTTTGGAATCTGCAAAGACCCTGGCTAAAGAAACAGAAGTAATTGCACAACTGAGACTGAAGGTGTTACAGTGCTGTAAATGATGCCAGATGTCTTACATTTAACCAAACACACCTTCAGAGGTCCCTTGATTTGGAGCATTATGAACAATAGAGTAATATACACTGAAAGTATCTCTAAAAGCTTTCTGTGTTGCTTTATTTAAAGACGACAGTATCCAACATAGCTGCTAAACACTGGACAATATTTGAAGTCATAAGTACATCCACATGTTCCTCCAAATGACGTTTGGGGTCCTAAAAGAAAAAAAAATAAGGAAAGAGAAAGAAAAAAAAGAATCATATTACTGGGAGACAAATTACTTAGATTTTCTTTCAGTAGCTGATGAAATCAGTTAAGAAAGCCAAACCTAAATTAATATATATTTTATAATTTAACTGTTCTAATATATTGTTACATTTTTAGGATTTCTAAATCTGTTCAAAATTTAACGGATAGATTACATAATGAAGTACTGATTTACACACAGTAAATGTATCATAGAAATGTATATAGGTGCAATCCTTTAGGTTAAACCTGATAAAATCTATATTTGAAATGTCTGAGTTAAACAATAAGGCTTAAGATTACATTGTAGTAACAGAAATTAAATCAAAATCTTAATTTATATTTAGGCTTAATGCTGAGCTGAAAGAGTATTTCAATTAATTTGAAAGCTTTGAAATAAAGGATATATATTGCATACAATAAAAACTTTCAATTAAAGCATATTTTCTTATGAGTATTGCTAAAATACCTAAGGCTCCTAACTTTAAACAAACGTTCATCACTGGAATTATTTCCTGCCTGTTCTCTTCTAAGCTACAATTTCAATACACTTGATTTCTTCAAACAACCCAGAGATCAAATATGCTACAAATAATTCCGAGTAACTAGACCACGATAAACTTTCTTTATTTCAGAAATAAGACCTAGGGCGTTTTAGGTGAAAGAGACCAAGAACAACTTGCAGGAGTAAACGATTATTGGTCTGAATTTCGTTACAGACAGTTTTGCTTTTGCTGTGAATAGGCCAAACCAATGAAGTACTACATTTAAAAATGATTCTGATGTGTATTATACATTGCCAATTATACATTGCCAGTTCCATTTTTATTTTAATTTTGTTTTTATTTACTGCTAATTGTTATATAAAACCTACACACCAAGAAGCTATAGCTTCAGAGAGTCATTTACTCAAAGAATAGTGACTGAATTTTACAGTGCAAGGCTCCAAGCTGGTGACCTAAGATTGTACACTGGATGAAAATAAGCAGTGGGTGAAGACGACAGGGGTTACTAGATCCCACAGTGTGAGAGAATAAGATGAACTGTATTTCATTTTGATTTTGGAAGGTTCTTGTTGTTTTTAAATTATAATATTCAGAATTTGATTCAGAATGAGATTTGATTCCACCAATTGTGATATTTTTAAGTCAGACTTTTGCCCCTACTGCTCTATTGGAATAACTGGTTTTATAGTGAAATGGTAACACACTCCCTCAGTTATCTACATTACTTCTTGTGGCAGCTGGGTGATTCTTAGAGATTTACCATCCAAGAATGGTCCTGGCCCAAACCTACATAGCTAGTGAGATGTGATGGGATCAGAGCATATGGTAGGATGGCTGAAAGCAAAGACAGCTTAGTGTCTTGCATCTGAAATATCAAGATTCTGCCAACATCAGCAATATGATAACCATGTTCCATGAAATGAAAAAAACGTAATCAACATTCTTTAAAAAACAGTCTAATTAATCTGTAGATTCTTTTAATTGGTTGGTGTGTTCCCCCAACCCTCAGAAAATAGGAAATAAAGTATGTATTTCATCCTGAAAAAGTGAAAGAGCAAATACTGAAAACACTTTCTCTTAACTCAGTATAACCCACTAGTGCTCTAAGCTTTCTCAGGAACATTACCTACATATTGAAGTCTACATATTGCTAAACTATACCATTTAAAAACTGTTATATATGAAATAAATCTACCATTCTATTATCTTCACTGATAATATTATTTCAAGTAAAAATTATACTTAAAAATTAACTCAGGACACAAGGTTCCCAATTTATTTCTAGTAAGTTATTTTCACTGAAGACCCCAGAGGCGTATTTGTGATCTACTTCTCTAGAGGTGGCAAAGAGAGTATGACATCAAATAATCTGGTGACCTTTAAAATTAGCATCATAACAAAGGAAACAGGACCCATGGGCATGGACAACAGTGTGGTAATTGTGGGGGGAAGGAGTATATAAGGGGGATAAATGGTAATGGGAAAAAAGAATAAAAATAAATGCAAAAGAAAAAAAATAAAATTAGCATCACGTTTACAAGACAGAAGAAACATGTAGAATGAAAAGACAGGGAGAAAACATCATACAGTCCCTGAAACAGTTCTGACTCGACAAGAGCACGTAATTGCACAACTGCACAACCTATTCCAGTACACCTCACCTGCTTGCCAACATTCTTTATGGCCAGCTGTTCAGGTGTCATCTTATCTTCTTCTTCTACTGCCTGTGAATGAAACACAAAGGACGGAGTTTCAAATTCTACATTTACTTTCCCCGCTGCAGGATAATCACCAAAGGTAATAGCTATCATAGTTTTTATTCACAGAATCTTTTAATAGAGTAATTTATTGAACAAAGAAGCAATTTTACCAATCTTCAGAATATCCTTGAGGATAATGAAAACTGTTACCACCATCATTTAGAAAACAGACTTTAAGAAATATGTAGAAGGCCCTGAAATGATCAAATTGGGCCATTTGATATTTTAACCATTTAGAAACTGTTCTGGAATTCTTTGAGGGATGGCTCAACTGGAAGTGAAAGTGCCCGAGGTAGCTGCTCCTGACACTGTGGTTCTAACGAGTCTTACTGTCTTCTTTCCCTTCTCCTCCTTTCACTATAGTTCTGTCACAGCTTCCCATTTCTTTGTCTCCTTTTTCTTGTCAACTGAACCTGTCCATACTCAGAATCAATGAATTTAACTATCACTACTAGCACCTGGGTTCAAAGGCGCTGCTGACATTTTTTTTTAATCCTCACCTGAGGATATGTTTTTATTTATTTTAGAGAGCGATGAAGGGAGGGAGAAAGAAAGAGAAAGAGAAATATTGATCAGCTGCCTCTTGTATGTGTCTCAACTGGGGAATCAAACTGGCAACCCAGCTAACTGCCCTGCCTGGGAATTGAACCCGCCACCTTTTGATGCACAGGGTCACACTCCAATCAACTGACCAATCTGCCAGGGCAGAGTCCCTGGCTTTTGATCCCTTTTACAGATCATACAGTTTTCTCCCTCAATAACTTCACATATTTAAATCTCTGAAATAAGTATATGATTCAGGAAAAAAACCTCACTTTTCCATGTACATGATTTTTAGTAATTGTGAAGAAATACACAATAATTTGAAGTTTCCAACATAAAAAAATACTTTAAAATGCACAAGCCACTTTCTACTATTACCACAGTTAGCCACAAACTTTTGTGTATGATCATACATTTTCTATCAGAGTAACTCTGAAATAATTGCGGCATTTAGATTAGCTACCACCGATGTCCTCCTTTCACAATACTGGTGCCCCCACAAGAACTCCTTAAGGAACCTCCTTAAGAGTCTGGATATGTTACTGCCTGAAGCTAGGACTCTACATCAGGTGAACTCCTGGCCTATGATTTGTTCCATTTACCTGTCCGATAAATGGGAAAAAAAAAAAGAAAATTTAAGGATCACCAACTTTAAGAAAGAACACCATAGCACTTACCACAAATATGGTTAAATGGGATAAGATATTGGTGGCAGAAAGCAGGAAACCAAAAATCCCTGCGAGGGTTAGATCTGGATACTCTAACTTACTAATCTTGCAGCTGCCAAATTTCTTCATGTGTGAACAATGAACATGTAGGAAATGCAATCACCAGGCATCTCCCATAAACTGGGAGGTTTGGCTGCATTTCACACCTTCTTAATAGTTTTGTAAACAGAGAACTTGAAAATGAGCAAAGATGGCAAGTGTCTAATTTTATAAATGGACAAACTATCTGGAGAATTTCCTCAGTAGAACCTGCCTAAATGGAAAGATAGTGAATAAAAGTATTGTATGTACTGATTATTAGAGTATACAACACATCATTAGGAAATACATTTATGATTCATAATACTGCAAAAAAGAAAAATAAAGTTAATAACATTCCAAATCCAGAATTCCCTAGACAGAGAATATGTTCATTTTCAGAGTCAGATGTCACTCATATTATTCTCAGCTAGTTAAAAAAGTATTTCCTAACTGGAAAATTGCTTCTTCATTATCTCAATGTTTTACATATATGGATACAATGCAACACATAAAAACTTTGTCCTTTTAAATTACTCTTAAAAAAATTGTGACACTATACCTTACTGACCGACCTGAAAACATACTGGATGAATGGAACAACTCACATGAGTGAGTGAGTACTCTACATGCGTTCAGTGCTAGCAGTTCAACACACATGCCAGCAACAGTGCTTCACAGCACTGAAGGAGGTAAGAGTTTGGGAATTTGGCTCAACATGCCAATTCATGTACAAAATAGTTATTATGGAGTATTTTGGAGTATTGCAAATATCAAAGATGGCAGATATGCAAAGGAGAAAGTCAAAAGGCATTTAAAGCATTGACCTTATATGAAAGCTTAAGTGAAATGTAAAAACTCAATTTTTAAAATCTTTTATATCATATAACAACTTTACCAATTAGTTTTTCCATTTCCAATAATTAAAATAGAGAGTTCACAAACTCTTTGAGAAGTGCAGATGGTAAAAAGTACTCCCAGCCATAGATGCCATCTGGAAAATGAGGAGCAGCTGTAGATTTAGGCATATACTAAGGTTGCAAACCCCATGACAAAAGAGTAAGTACATCTCTTACATTCTAAGATACACCAGACCTGACCAGACCAGATCATCATGTCAACCCCCTAACATATTTTCTCCATCTACCTAAGTTACCTATATCTTATCTGCCATCCGGGCAAGACCACTCTGTCTTCATCTGTAGTTCTAATCTGGCGAGTCACCAGGAAAAATTAAGAAATGGTAGCAGCAGAAACAAATGAAATTCAGGCACAGGCAGTGTCCTCACTAGGGGAACTTCTGTGTTTATGGCAACTTCTGTGATTTGGCATCAAATTTTGCTTTTGCATTCGTGCTCTTCGGTTTACTCAACCAACAAAAAAGCACTGAAAATGTTTGTGGCTATTCACACCAGAAACGTTTTTAACAGTTTATCAACAAAGACCCCCAGATGGCTATCCCATCATGCACGGTCTGCACAGTTCTAAGAAATTCCTGGAATTTGGTCTGTTATGTTATCATAATCCCCTTAGATGCACCCCCTATCTCAAAGAGGCTTTTTCTAAACTCATTTACCTCCTTTTCTTTTTTTTTTCTGGTAATGGTCACATTTCTTAAGTGGATAACCTGTATCTCAAGTTCTACCATTTATTTACCCTTTAACAAACATGGACAACACCCTTGTGAACCTTCATTCACAGTCTTTTAAGAATCACCAACAGGTGAATTCCAATGGACTTGGTTTTCTTGAACTTTTTGAATACCTCAGAGCTATTCCAATACCTGTTCTCTCTCCTACTCCTTTCTGTAACCTCTGTTTTTTTTGGACATCATGTCTCTTACTCCAATTCATATTTCTTTATTTATTCAGATTTTTTCCCTTTGACATGTTAAGTTTCTTTACTCTCTGTAACATGCTATAATCCCTTTAAAGTACATGCTTTCTCAAATCACTTATATGGTATTTTTTATTAGTAAACAATTGCTGCATAATTGCTAATGCATTTCAAGATAATGTATTTTACTTCTTTCTTGATTTTTATATCAAGTCAATATATTGGATATTAACTGAAAATCACATTAAGGGTTTAGTGGTAGAGAATATGTTTAAAAATGTTTTTCTATATAACATACTTGGGAAAATAAAATTAACAAACAAATCAATTTAAAAACTATCTGAGAAAGTAGAAGAGGTATGTGTACAGAAAAAAAACCACAACTGGTTTTCCTACAATCATCAGGATTAACATACAGAACCTTGACAAATATTAGTTTACTGAATCCTTAAAACATCACAGTGAAGTAGTTAATCTGCATTTTATATATGAAGATATTAGGCACCATCTTATTGGGAGAATCACATGTTAACTCCGGTAATATTTATACTATACAAATTTTTTCCCAGCTCTCTTTGGAATAGCTTTTAACACTCTAGTACATTCTATAGATGTTCTCAACAGTAGAATTTTTATCATTTTACATGTTCAATAACCACTATTACGTACTCTAAGTAAGACAGCTCTTGCTCTTCAAGGAGCTCACATTTGGGCTTTACTTGGCTGGTAAATCTCAAATTATAATGAATGCAACATGAAATATACAAAAAAGGAGTGTGCACAAAGAATGAGAGGGACACATATAACCACACAGCCATAAGCAATGAAACTGTGACTTAAACACAGGCCTACTGGTCTTCAAAAACTGAAGCAACATTCACAGCAATTCAGGAAATTATGACTTTTTAAAGACACATCCTGAATAATAACAATGCCAAATCCATGATTTAATAAGTGGCCTTGACTAGCAAAAATTCTTTCTAAAAATCATAAAGGCAATCCAATTTTAAAATGCAATCAATGAAATAAGGATATAAAATAAAGATCCTATGTGTACCTGTGTGTATGCAAAAGTGTATGTGTATATGATTGTAGTTCAGCTTGTTAAAAAAATTTGTCAGAGCCTACTAGTTGCCTACCCAATATATATCTTCTTTTTCTTCTTGTATAATAAAACCCTGATTTTATTAAAGGCAGAAATGCTCCCAGGTAAAGACTACATTTTATAGCCTTTCTCAAAGCAAGGTATGTTCACTTGACTAAGTTCTACCAATGAGATATTACCAGAAATGCTGGGTGGAACTTATGAAAAAGATTCTGAAAGGTAACTGAGTTAGGTGGGAGGTATTCCTCTTTGCCCTTCCTTTTTCCCCCTTGTCTAGAACTCAGATGGGATGGCCAAAGCCACAGCAATCACCCTGAAATCAGGAGGAGAGCTAAAAGATGGAAGCCAATATAAGGAAAGTGGAGCAAAAGACAGAAGGATATGTGTCTGTGGTCATGTCCAAGTTTCATACTGGCCTTGAATTGCAAGATACATATATTTCTATTTTGTTTAAGCCATTGTTACTTGAAATAGCACAATCTCAGGTATAAGTAACACGTGATTGGTACAAAAACTGAAGATAATTCAGGAATTACATAAAGTATATAATTCCCCTACCTTGCACCTAAGAGGTGACACTGTTAACAGTATAGTTTGTTGAGATATAGGTGACAGAGAGGTGTCTTTGAAAAAGGGATGGAAGGTAACACAGTAGAGATTTTTAATACTGCTATCCAATTTAATTTTTTACACATAAGTGCACGTTGTAAGAATTTCTCTCAGTTGGTATGTGTAGTTTTTTGTTCTTCATAATAAAGCCTTAAAAGAGAACATGTTGTTTTAAAGAGTTACATGCATTTAAAATTGGAAGAGGACCTTCAAAAATGTTACATCAGTTTATTTTCCCACTAGGGATGTATTTTTCCAAACAATTTTTTCAAATTTGAAAATAAAATTTTTACTTCTAATTTTAATTTTTTTCTTTGGCTACCTAGTAAGGTTGAGCTTTTTTTCATGTTTACATGCCATTTGTCTTCAGAGAGTTTCCTAGATGTCTCTTATCCAGTTTATTACTGTTTTTAAAAACGACTTTACAAGAATTCTTTAGATATTGTGCAGTGTTTGGATACCAGCATTTGCATGGTTACCAGCTACATAATTCTTGATTATAATTCTAACAGTTCTCTAGTTTAGTCTCTTGGGCTTCTATGTTTGATTGCAAACATATCTTATCACACTTAAATAATAATTTGGCCTGATTTTCCCAATACTTATTTTTGTTTTTCTAATCATATTACACTAGCCCCCAAAATTTTACTATTTAACATAGCTACTATAGTAAACCAAATATACTCACATAGTTACATATTTTATATGTAATCACATTAAAGATATACCCAAAGTTTCCTTCAGGTTCTAAGTAGGCAATATTTCTACCTAAACAGTAAACTGTCAGAACTCAGAATTATAGGGCTACATGTTTGAAAACATGGCAAATTTTATGTGTCTATGCTATTCTTAAAATGCATTTATAATTCATTTTCACTTGCACATTCATTTATAAATATCTAATCAAATATTATCAATATTTTAAAAGTTGATGCACCTGGCATGAAAAAATTGGGAAATTTAGAATAATAGTGGTGGGTGTTGAAGTTCAGTAATTAGAGAAATCAATGACTAATGATCAAGCAGACTCTTTGTGTAGAATTCAGACTTAAAATTAAAAAGTTGGAACAAAGGAATTTAATTATTTTCTAACCTTATCTTACTTTAGGAGCTAACTGGCACCTAACAATAATTACCTTAATTTAAAACACCAACCAATTAAAAAGAATACTGAAAAAAAAAAATTGGTAGCATGAGCCTTTCTTTTTATATTTTAAGTGTTACTAAAAACTCCACCACATTCTCTTTCAATCATAGAGGGAATTACATTTCCAAATTTGGAAGCCTTCATATCACAGCTTACACATTGTTTTCATTTTATAACCAAACCTTACAACTTTTTGGGTACTACAGAGATTTTTTTCAAACTTTAAAAAAGCAAAAACTTCTGTAGATGGGCAGCAGTGACCAAAAATAGGTTACTTCCTGGCAGTGGTACCAACATGAATTTACTTAAACTTGTAACATTACAGAAAAATGAAAACCATTCCTACAGTCTGCTGAATAATTTGTCATAGCTTTTCAGTTTATAAAAGGTTAACTGTTTCAAGTGTGCTAAACCATTCTTCCTCTTTACTCTTCACAGATGAAACATATTTTCCTTACAATCTAGAACCAAAGGGGATTTCCAGCTTTAACACAACCTGTAAATACGGCAGGCTCGTCAAAGTCAAACGTCATTCTGCTGGAATTTAGTTTGTATGGGCCCAGCAACTTTTTCAAAGCTCAATTCTCTCAAAAGATGTTGCTATACTTGGAAAATTTCATACACTGTCTCTTGATTAATATTTACATTTATTTTGGTAAGATGTGTTTGATTTAAAAAGAGAAATATTACTTTTTGGTGTGCTAACCCATATGAATTTTAACTGCCTCCGAAATCATAAGATCTGGCCCCTGCCGTTTATTTGCAGTCCCACATTCTGACTACTTGTTTAAAATGGATCCCTTTATCTCCTTTCTCAATCCTTTCCACCTAAACTGGAAATGTTAATGACACTATCATACTTCTAGTCATCTAGGCAGAAAACTTGGAATTGACCTTTGATTGCTCCTCCTTCTTTCCCTTCACCTATCCAATGGGAGATGCCATGTTTTGTTTATTTGCCTATTGATGTCTCCATTCCTGCGCCACTCTGATAATCCAGACACTCACTCTCTTCTGTCTGGATAACAGCAAGCTCCTCCTACACAGAACCTCTATTCACAGCACTCCTTCTTCAAAACCATTGTTAAATTATGCTTCTAAAATCCAGATCTCATGTTTCTAAAGTCAAGTTCTGGGTATACCATGCTCCTGATAAAAAAAATAACAGTTACCTGATATTCTAAACCCTGTTACTTGACTTCAATAACTTAAAAAACCTGCTCCCTATTATCATCCTCATCCATTATGCACTGTGGCCAAACAGTTTCTAAAACATGAACTTGACTTTTCTGTCTCTCCTAGACTTTGCCTGTGATGTTCATTTTGTCTAGGATAACATTTCTCTGTATGTCTAAATCTTATTGTATTTATGATTTAACATCTAGTTTAAATGTTGTTATTCTCTAACAGAGTCTCCTCGGTCTTCCACAGCTGAAATCACAAGCCTCTAACCTTCTACAGTACTTTGCATGGACTGCTCTACAGCAGTGTTCTTGAACTTGAATGAATATACAAATCTAGAAATACTGTTAAAATGTAGATTATGATTCAGTAGGTCTGAGAGTCTAGAGAAGAGCCCAGGTGATACTGAGGCAACTGATTCTGGACAACTTGAATGCTAAGGTGTTATGGAACACACCAATTTTGGTCTAGTGGTCTATAGTACTCTGGTTATCAGCTTTTCTTACAGACCTGTTTTCTTATAAATGAAGGAAGGATCCTTGTTTTCCATTGTAACTTGTAGTGGGGATATTCAATAAATATTTATAAACATAACATTGTATAATGTCTACATATATTTTACAAATTCTAGATGTTCAATCCATTTATAGGCTGTAACCTGCATATATCTGTGTATGTGTGTATATCTGTGTATCTGTACAGGAAAGTCCATCCATCATTAATATAAGAATGGGTTGTGTGACATCAAAATAACCTGGAAGCCAAGGAACGTGGACTGGAATGTGCATGGGTAAACAATGATGATTTCACTGTACTGGTCAGTGGGGGTGGTGGATGCCACTGAGTGAGCATGTGTACTGTATGGCCATCACATTCAAAATGACTGAGTGAGTAGGGCAGTGAATCTGCATCAAATTTTGCGTTAAGTGTGAACATTATTCCTCCACAGAAACTATTCAGATGATTCAGAAGGGCGCAGCTACGGGCAACTGGTGACTGACAGCTTCATCATGACAATATGCCTGCTCACACACTGCAACTCAAGCTGAGTTTTTTGGCAAAATATCAAATCACCCAGATGACTCAGCCCTCCTAGCGCCCAGATTTGGTGCCCTGTGACTTCTGGCTTTCACCTTTGAAAGGGAAGAGGTTTCAGACCCTTGATGAAATTCAGGAGAATATGATGGGGCAGTTGATGGCAATTGGAGAACTGTGAGGTCCTAAGGCGCCTACTTTGAAGGGGACTGAGGCGTCATTGTCCTATGTATGATGTTTCCTGCATCCAGTATCTTCTTCAATAAATGTCTCTTATTTTTCATGTTACACGGTGAGATACCTTCTGGATAGACCTTGTATAATGCTTGCATATATAATTAAAACAGAATGAAATCGAATCAAAAAGAAAATAGGACATATCACATAATGAGGGTAAATATTGTTTTATAAAACTTTTGTTGCAATTACATACGCACATATATACATTTGCATTGTACTGGGTCAAAATGCAAAATCTGTTCTTCGTGTGGCTCTGATCAAAAAGTTGGAAATACAAGTTATAGATTGAATCACATCCTCCAAAAAGATATGTTGATATCCTAACCCTAATTAGAGATTGGACTTATGCTGCTACAAACCAAAGACTGGGGCTAACAGAAGCTGAAAAAAGAAAGGAAGGACCTTCCCCTAGAGGCTTCGGAGGGAACGTGGCTGTGCCAAGACCTTGGATTTTGGACTTCTAGCCTCCGAAATTTTGAGGGAATAAATTCATTGTTTTAAGACACCCAGTTTATGGTAGTTTGTTGTGACAGCACCACAAAACTAATACAACAAAGAATATACATTTTAGTCACAGCTCGAGTATTTTCTTAATTTCAAAATTGTAAAAGAACACAAAATTATGAACAAAAACATCATGGCCATATACATCTATTATATGAAACATTTTCAGGCAATTCTGCAAAATACAACTTTTTAAACATTTAAAAAAATTTTTATTCACAACCCCCACAAGAGACCTGGCCCACAACCCAGGCATGCGCCCTGCTGGGAATTGAACTGGTGACCCTTTGGTTCGCAGGCCACCAGTCAGTCCACTGAGCCACACCAGCTGGGATAAAATTCAACTTTTTTAATGTCCTCATGTAAAGTTGTCTCCCCTAGTCACTCTTCTTTACACCACCCTGTTTATTTTTTTCATAACACTAATCATAAAATATTTTGTATTTATTTGTTAACTTTCTGTTTCCCAACAGGTCTTGCTTCTTACCATATCCCCGATACCTCCAGAGATACCTCCATAAATCTTTTTGAATATAAAAACAGAAAAGCACATAAAATAAATTTTATGTAGTGAACATTAAAATGTGACATCTCCTTGTTCCCCTTCCCTTCGAAGACAAAGTCCTCTGAACAATGAAGAGACTTCAAATGTAAAATTGCTTTAACTGGTCTACAGCGGGGGTTGGCAAACTACATGCCACGGGCCAAATCTAGGCAGCTGCCTGTCTTGATGTGTCACAGTGAGTGAGGAACACAGCCTCACCCATTCCTTTACGAACTTTTACGCGACAACGGCAGAGCTGAGCAGCTCTGACGGATGGGGTGGCTGCAAAACCTACAATATTTACTACCTGATCTACAAATTAGGCCACTCAATTTTAACTAATTATATTTACACAACGCTTGACACCTAATCATACATATTCCAAAGATTGTGAGAAATAAATGTTGGGAATAACTTTTACCTTATTGTAATTCTTGGCTAATTCCAACATCTCTTTTACCACTGATTCATTGTGTTTACAATGTTCACTGTAGTCCTGAAGTGTCAAACCTTCCATCCAACTCTTCTTATGCAAATTTAGCAACATCTAAAAAATATACAGAAAAAGTCATTATTTTCCTGTATGGACAATATTTCCTTCACTAGTCTTGAGAACGACTTCACAAAAACTTCAGGAATGACTGCATTTAATTATATTAACTTAAATAAACTCTAATCAGAATTCTCCTAAATTCACATACGTAACCTAAGGAGTATTCTAACTCCATGGCATCTGTATTTCCTCTTCTGCCTCAAGGGCTATTTTCCTTATCTTTTCATGGCTTACTTCCTCACTTCCTTGGAGATAGATGCCTTCACTCACCATACTCTATAAGAAAGCCACCCCACAATATCTTAAACATCTTTCTCCCCTTAACCTGCTTTGCTATTTTTGTAACATCAAGAGCTGACATTTTTTCTTTTTTCTTTATTTTTATTAAATTTACTGGGGTTACAATGGTTACAGTTCTATAATGCATCACTTGTACATTGCATTGTGTGTTCACCATAAAATTTTTTTCTTATATAATGCACTTTCTTCTCACTAAAGACAAATCAACAGGGCAAGGACTTTGCCCTGTTTATTTAAGATCACCAGGGTCTAGATTCTAGAACACTATCTAATTATAGCAGACCCTCAATAAATATCTGTTGAATGAATAATGAAACTATGTTACACACAAGATCTTTTCTTCCCCTGATTAATTTAATGTCCTGGATCACCAACTTAGAATTTTAAAACCTTATTATATCAACACCACAGGTTTATGGTTATAGATTACATTTCTTTTAAATATATTATTGTTTATGCTATTATAGTTGTCCCAATTTCCCCCCTTTGGCCCTTCCCCCAAGCCTGCCCTTTTCCATAGTCAATCCCCACACTGTTGTCCATGTCCATGGGTCATGCATACATATTCTTTGACTAATCCCCTCACCTTCTTCTAACCAGTCCCCACCTGCCCCCTCCCCTCCTACAGCTGTCAGTTTGCTCCATGCTTCTATGCCTCCGATTCTAATCTGCTCATTAGTTTACACTGTTCGTTAGATTCCACTTATAAGTGAGATCATACGGTATTTGTCTTCATTGACTGCCTTATTTCACTTAGCATAATAGTCTCCAGTTCCATCCATGCTGCTGCAAAAGGTAAGAATTCCTTCTTTTTTACTGCTGTGTAGTATTCCATGACATAAGATCTTTAACAGTTCACGTAACTCAGCTTTCAAATGCCAAGAAGGTAAATGCCCCATTTACTGAATGACTTTATGTCAAACTTTCTGAGCTTCTGTTTATAAAATCTATCAACTTAGGGCTTATATTAGGTAACCTCTAAATTACTTTCAAATTCTAACATCCTATTTATAATTAAAAAAATAAAACATCTTTACTATCAGAACAAAAAGTCATGAAACTGGGAAGGAATTGAAATTCACCCAGTGTGCAATCACATTAGCAAGTTGGTATCAGACTCTATGAGTAATCATGGAACTACACACAATCGTTCACTGTTTTGCAAACTGGACTCCTGGTTTTGAGTATATGCATATATTCTCGGAAGTCCATAAATTTTCAAGTTTAGAGTCTTAAGACAGTTCTTCTTAAAGTCTCATTCTAAAGATGTTCTTCAGTTGCAGACTATCACTGAATAAGAGTTTTTAAAAACAATACTATTGTCCAGTGTGAAAAAAAAGTGACTACAGAATGACTGTTGTTGAACCAGTATGTATGAAGAAAGATTCCTGAGCCATTAAGATCGGAAGATTTGGTTGGAAATATGTGAGTTTAAATTAGAAAAATTACTCTATCTGTTTAGAGGCTTGCAACTAGACATGGTACAAAGCTCTTCTCATGTTGGAGAAGTTGCATGTCACAAATATCTATGAGGGTTTTTAAGAAACAAAATCTCCAAATTCTCTCATGCCCCTCCTAGGGCCCAGAGTAGTTGGGGGTGGAGAACTGGAAAAACCCTGCACAAGTACCTCTGATTTCTTTGATTGCTTCTTATCTTTGCCACTGATAGTATACTAGAAAATATATCCTTGAGAAATTTCAGTGCTGCAACAGTGTGTATTATAAAGCTACCTGTAATTAAGTGTTGTGAATGCATTTTCCTACCACTTTAATAGCAAACAAAGTTCCCACAGAGCAGAAGAATATACCTACCATGTCTGAACAAGAATTCCACTGGGGCCCTTGGGAAGGGCTTGGGGTATGTATAGAGCTTGGTGGGATAAGGGTAAAGGCAAAGTTTTTGGTAACAAGAAAGCACCTGAACTGAACTACTAGAAACATAACTATTTACAACATTAATTAATTTATGTAATTGTATGTGTGTTTTTATGCTAAGGATGAAGGCTAAGTTTATGTGGAACTAAAAATAATAATAATAAAGGGGAAAAACATGCAATTAGCTGAGTATTTCCAATTAGTACTAATTTTTAACCAGTACCTATTCTTTGTAAAATAAAAAATAAGTGATGAACCTGTGCATGCTGCCTCAATCTAAGGCTTGTCATATTGGAGTGGATGTTATGATCAGTGAGTATATGACCTGTTAAACTGTTTTCTCATGGAATTAATCCTTTGTCTGTGCAATACTGATAAAGTTTAATATGAAGTCTAATTCTGGACTATTAAATAGTAGGGAAATATATATGAAGGAAAATGTTAAATGTAGCAAACTTAAAAATCGTTAACGTATATTTTAAAGATTTTAATTATTTATTTTAAGAGAAAGGGGAAGGGAGGGAGAAATAGAGGGAGAGAAACATCCATCAGATGCTTCCCGCATGCCCCCAACTGGGGACCTGACCTGCAACCCAGGCATGTACCCTGACTGGGAATCGAACCAGTGATTTCTTGGTTTATAAGCCGATGATCAATTCCTGGCTAAAAACCTTTAACTTTGTACTTCAAGGTATCAACTAAATCCACCACAGCAGATCATAACTTCGGGACACAACAAGCAACTGCAAGAGAACTTTATGACTCTGCATCTCCCCTCAGGCCAAGGAATAACTGGTTCCCTGCAGCCTCTCGGACCTTAAGGTGAGTTTACTTGTGGCTTTAACCTCTTAAAACAGTAGTTTAGCAAGCTTGAGATTAAAAATGGAAGTTATCTGGTTGAAAGAGGGGGTAGTATGGAGACCCCAATTTACTCCCTCTACCACTCAACACATGCACTAGAATTCCCTTCTAAGGTACCTTTGTGAGGAACAGTTTCAAATGGTAAGAAAGGTCTTCTTTACTACTTATTACTTACCATGTTTGGACTTGAGAGTGTATTGGACTTGAAGGAACCAAAAATTACTGGCTGAAAATAGTACTTGGTGTTCTTAAAAATTTTTTTGTTATTCCCAGAGAGAAACACAAGAAGCTAATTTAAAGGATGAGTAGTTTTAATAGTAAAAAAAGTTCAGATTTAAATTCCAAAAATAGGCAGATTTAAACCTTTGACATTAATGGAGAGAAAAACTGTACCTAAAATAATCCTAAAATAGCAGAAATAAAAGAATGTTAATCCACCAAGATGCTACATAAGTTTAAAAGTAATTACTGGGTGGAGGCAGGCAAAGGGGGAAAAATTGGGAAAACTGTAACAGAACAACAATAAAATATTTAAAATAAATAAAATGTCAAAAAAATAAAAATAAAAGTAATTAACTTGAAAGTTGCCTGGTATAAATAGGGGTAAGAATCTAGCTCTGTCCGGGTAACTCAGTTGGTTAGACCACTGTCCCAATGTGCCAAGGTTGTGGGTTAGATCCCTGGTCAGGGCATATGCAAGAATCAACCAATGAATGCATAAGTAAGTGAAACAACAGATGTTTCTTTCTCTCTCCGCCTGCTCTCTAAAATCAACAAATAAAAAATTTGAAAAAAAATCTCTCTCTAGCCCTGACCACAAAGCATTATCCCACAAAGCAAAAGGTTGCCTATTTAATTCCCAGTCAGGGAACACGCCTGGGTTTCGGGTTTGTGCCTGGTTGGGGAGTGTATGTCAAGCAACTGGTGGATGTTTCTCTCTCTTTTTCCCTCCCTCCCCCAAATCTCTAAAAATAAATAAATAAAATCTTTAAAAAAAAAGATTATCTTAACAAAAAAATCCAGCTCTGAATATGTGAAAACCCCAAATTACATTTCTCTTGTGATTTACCTTTCATTTACCCTCGGTAAACATGGTACTTTTTAAAAAGTGTACACAATTATAATCTGACTTATTCCTTTCAAACGTGGAAAACTATTTAGTAATTTAGTTACAAAAGTTCATTTTATTGAGAAGATAAATTAGTCAGGAAAATTAGATAATTAGGAAAAAGATTTTTATAATTTGTCAAAAAAACAAATTAGAATGTTTATTTCCTATTTTCTTTCCTACTTTAGCACCTACCAATAAGATAGAATGTCTTCCAATATATCCAATAAAATATTCCCTTCTTTTATGCTGCAATTCATCAGTAATAAAAAAAATATTTGGGACACATCCATGAAATAGGTCAACAATTCAAAATCAAATATATTGGGCTGTAATTAAAATGGTATGAAAAACATTTTTTCCCTTTCTAACATAAAAATTTAAACTTACCTTCTGTTCCAGTTCATTTTTCCGATAGTTAATAGTAATAGAGTAATAATGTCTGTTTAGTCCATGAATTAATGCCTATATAGGTAAAAGATTTGAAAAAGGACAAATTAATATTTTTCATTTATTAAAATAAATAC
>PVKM010003286.1:0-58875 GCA_004027735.1 Carollia perspicillata
GGTGTTTTGAAATCTGAATCTGACAGTTTGGCTATCTCTTCATCACTTAGTTCTATTTGTCAAGCTTTGACCTGTTCTTTCATTTGGACCATATTTCTTTGTCTCACCACAGCTGACACAGTATTTTAAGGGGTGGAGCCTTAGGTATTTGTGAGGGTGGGACAACCCACTTCACTGAGTTGTGGTACTATATGTGGGGGAGAGCTCAGAGAAGGAATAATGTTGCTTGCTCAGCTCTCGGCTAACTCTCAGTTACTTCCCCTGCTCCCTACAAGCAAATTGGGCCCTACTGGTGCTGATTCCCAGGTGTGTAGTTTTGTGTATATTCTAGGACCCTGTGTCTCTCCACCAAATTATCCTGTGCTGTCTCACTCCCCAGTTGTCCCCCCTAGTTTATCCACTCACAAATGTTGGATGAACCGGCCCACCAGCTGCTGCCTTGTCACTCATCCTCTCTGGCCCAGCTGCCTATATCCACCCCTCCTACTGGTCTGGATGAATGTTTCTTCTTTAATTCCTTGGTTGTTGGACTTCCATACAGTTTGCTTTTCTGGCAGTTCTGTGTTTTTTTTTTGTTTGTTTGTTTGTTTTTTGTTTTTTTTTTAATTTGTTGTTGTCTTTCTTTTGGTTGTTCAAGGAGGCAAAGTGTATTTACCTACGCCTCCATCTTGACCAGAAGTCATGACTTATATTTTGATTCTCACTAGATATTATAGTTTCTTTTTTTTATGCTTGGTTAAGTTTTTAGAACTTTTAAAAATCTATTTTTTCTAATTTTAAAATTTTATTAATGTATGGATTCTATAAGCTTTTAATTTATTTTTATTTTTTTAAGGTTTTATTTATTTATTTTAGAGAGATGGGGAAGGGGGAGAAAGAGAGGGAGTGAAACATCAATGTATGCTGCCTCTAGCACACCCCATACTGGGAATATGGCCTGCAACCCAGGCACATGCCCTGACTGGGAATCAAACCAGTGATGCTTTGTTTCGCAGGCCTGCACTTAATCCACTGAGTTACAGCAACCAGGGCCTCTGTAAGCATTTTAGTTCACTCAGTTTTTTTCATAGTCCTCTGGGTCCTTTATATATATTATATATATTATATATATATTATATATATTACATGTTGTATATATAATATATATAAAATTATAAAATTACATCCTATTATCTTAAAAATATACTAAAATTAGGCTGGACAAGAAAATAGAGAATCCTGTATCCACATAAGTCTAGTGTCTAGTAACCAGCAAAAGTAGGATGCTTCCAGAGGCAGGACAAGTGTGTGGAATTTTGAGTTAAAATTGCAGCAAATGTTTTAAGAAAAGTAGCTTATGAATAAAAGCATAATATTAAAGTTTTAGGAATTTCAAGCTTGTGATAAATTTTTAAATGCTCTATTTTTAAAAAATATGAATGTGTCTATATTAAAACAATGATGCTATTTAATAAATTGACAACACTTCTTGAATGACTGAATCCATGCTTCCCATTAGAACAAAAAATAGTCCATCACCACACTGTTGTACTGGATGTTGACACTTGTTCAATTCCTTCCATAGGTGGTTCCAGAATTCCTCTTTTATCAGTCAGTCTGCTAACAGAGGGAATCTTCTCTCCTACCCCCATGTTTTCTGAGTCAATTCATAGTTGAAAGCCTGCTGAGTGAGAGCCAAGCTATGAAGAACTGGACAGAAAGTCTACTATTCCCATGGTTTTCACTAGCAATGACCTACGGCAGCTATTAAGGGATGCCTATTGAAGTTACTGTTGTTACCACTTATTAATAGGCATCAAAGCATATTCGATATCAAAGGATATTCAGTGTGAGATATAAAGATATTTCTTGACTCACTGTCTTCTATTTCTGATCTTTGAAATAAGAAATTCAGTTAGTACAGAAAGTAGAATAGAGGAAATGAGGAAAGTGGGAAAAAATATCACTGCAGACTAGTACATATCAATTTTTTAAAATGTTAAATTTACTTAATAAATATTTAATCAATATTATACTTTTTATTCAAAAAGTGGTATAATATTTAAAGATTTTGGTTCAAGAAATGCTTAACCAATTAACCATTACATTTATGAAAACATCTTACATATTTAGCCTGTTGCTCATTATATAAAGGGAGATACCACTTGACAATTGAGGAAGAAAATCTTAGAGAACATTCCTAACCTTAGTTATTACCAACTGAAAAACAAGTTGACCTGTTTCTGGGCTGAACATTCTATTTAATATTGGTTTTAACAAAAATGTTGAATTTGTTAGGTTTGTTTGGAGGGAGGGGTGTTTATTGGTTGTTTTGTTGTTTATTGGTTGGTTAGGTTTCATCAAAAACTTTGTTTCTATGTGAAAGATAGAAATTGTATTTTCATTATTATTATTGAAGGGGAATTACTTATACTTCTCACTTATTTTAAATTATGAGGAAAATTTCTATAAATTCAAAACCAATAAGTCACCATATGATGCAGACACCAGCCCACAGTGTCCATGTCATTATGGATGAAATGAGACATTCACACAGACTACCGTGTCTGGTGGAAGAAAAGGGACAGTGTGGCTTTTTCTCTCAAGGAGAGCAAAAGCTGTGGCCCTTGCTGTGACTGGCCTTTATTGGGTTTCTGGGCACATTACACGATGGTCCTCATTTACTATGCACAGGGTGCTTTAGGTGGTTACCTCTTCCAGACAACAAAGGAGCCCATGCCACTAATCACAGAAGAAGGATATTTGCAAATGAAAAGGGAAAAGTGGTTGGACCAGTTACACTGGTCCTAGGAAGGTTTAACAGGTTTTAGGAAGTTATTCTGCAGTAAATGTTTGCCACAAATCCAAGTGAGGGAGTTTTTAGCAAAAAGTAAGACTCAAAGCGGCCTAGGCACATTGCAGGACTGATTCCCTGTGGGAGAACCTATCCATGGGTGTGGGTCCTGTGCATCTCCGAGTGGGAGCTGGGCCCATGCCATACAGAATGGTCTCCTACAACCATATGCCTTTGGTTATGTGTATTTTGTGAAGAATCAGGCTTTGGGACGTAACACACACTGAAAGAATACCTCACAATTAAGGAGACTGACTAATATGTGTACCTGTTTCATCAAACACTGGTAATTTGTTTTGTTTTCTTGCAGAGAGAATGAAGCCCATTTTAATCATGTTGCAGAAAGCAGTACTGAGATTTGCTTCAAATTCCTTTCCTCATGTACCATGTCCCCGACACAACTTTGCAGTGTTGACATAAGAAACATCAAAACCTGTAGAGAATTTTTATGATATTGTTTGAATGAAACTGATGCCAATTGGTGGGAAGCAAAATCTCAATTGATTGAGACAATGCTCTGGAGAATGGCAGTTTTGAAGCTTATTTTTTATATTAAAATAACAGGAGGAAATATAAGGGAGACTTACATAAAATCAATTGGTGTTAGATTAAAGGGGTGAGAGAAGGCAAAGTGGGAAAATCTTTGGGATTGGATTAAAGGACACAACAGAGAAACACATACTTCTTTTACATTGGTGGGTACAAAATAGCCAATAATTAACATTTAGTTACAGCACATAGAGATTGTAAGTGGAAAACAAATAACAGGAAAACAAAATAACAGGATGATACTTAGTCTCATCCTCTGGTGTGGCAGTTGTGCTCTAAGAGGTCTGGCAAAGATTACTCTGACATTTCAAAGATATATTATCTTGAATGTTTGAAAAACAATAGACAGGCTCACTTAATGTAAAGTTTAACTTTTATCAAGAAAGTAACAGGTCTACTTTTAGTCAGAAATCTGTATGTTCAGATCATCTTATGTAGTTACGTTAGGTCTCTGAGTTTGTAAATCTTGCCATGCAGATCTTCCCTGAGCATGTCACGTTTACAATATGGCTCTGCTTTCATCTGCAGCAAGATAACTAGTCTGGTACCAGGATATGAACGCTGTTTATTGGAAGTTCACGGGTGAGCTTTTCACTTACCACTATGTACCTTATGACTGTAGAAAGGTATAATTTTTTAAAATATTTTATTTATTTATTTTTAGAGAGAGGAGAAGAGAGGGAGAGAAACATCAATGTGTGGTTGCCTCTCACATGGCCCCCACTAAGGACCTGGCACGTAACCCAGGCATGTGCCCAGACTAGGAATTGAACTGGCGACCCTTTGGTTCTCAGCCCCATGCTCAATCCACTGAGCTACACCAGCCAGGGCAGAAAGGTATGATTTTTGATAGATAAGGTGACATTGGAGGATCAACACCACATGAATAGAGAACCTAACTGCTCTGTTCTCTACTATTTGATCCATAAGTCCTTAATAATTGTTTTAGTAAGGGTTGAATGAACAATTAAAGAAGAATTCCAAAGGTACTTAGGTCACCTCTCAGGATTTCCCTATGCATCTGTGGATTATACACTTGGAGGACAATCCTGCATCCCCAACCTCTCAAGCAGCCCAGCAGTCCAAGTCCAATACCCTGTGAGAAGGGCCTGTAAGGCCCGAATGAAAGGAACTTGCTTGTGAATGTGGAGAAAATGCTTAACCTTTGGCAGTAGATTTGAGTGTCGATGCAATAGCGTCTCTCCTTCTCTCCAGTACATCTAGCAATGTTTAAATTTTAATTTTAAAGGAACATGTCATGTACTTATTTTAATTTTAAACAAAAGTGTCATATACAAGGGACAAGAATGATGAAATTCTGACAAATTTAAAGTATTAATATGTGGAGAATTATAGATGTTATACAGAAGCCAAAAACTTGAGCCCTAATTATTGTTCACTCTGTAAGTCTAACCAGATGACATACTTCAAATTATCATTGTAAAATGAGATTTTGCTACTATAGCTCCTTTTCATATGTAAAAATCTTCATCATTGTTTAGGTTGAAGTTAATGTCATATAAGTGTGCAATGTGTGATTAAAACAAGATAATGGTCATGAATTATCCAACATATTTTTAGATTCCTAGTTATGATCTGTTCTTTTCACTTATTTCTCTTAAAGGAATGACATATTGTAGATATAGCATTTTTTACTACTTCCTTAAAAAAAGCTATGATGAAGTATCACAGTATGAGTGATACCATGTTAATGGAATAAATAATGGAATTATGGAGGAGATTTTAAAAGCAAATTTGCTTTATAATGCATTTAGAAAATATATGCTTATACACCAATAAAGAAGAATTATTTTGGCAATATAGTAGTGGCAGCAAAATAATATTTGAATCTTTTTAAAAATGTTATTTATTTATTTTGGACAGAGGGGTGGGAGAAAGAAAGAAAGGGAAAGAAACACCAATGTGTGGTTGCCTCTCACACGCCTCCCACTGGGGACCTAGCCTGCAACCCAGGCACGTGCCCTGACTAGAAATCAAACCTGACGACCCTTTGGTTCATAGGCTGGAGCTCAATCCACTGAGCCACACCAGTTAGAGCATAATATTTGAATCTTTATAAATCCGATGCTTCAAAAAGACCAACCAGGGTAGCAAACAATCAAACTTATGAATTGATCGAGTCTACTGAATACAAGATCAAAAAATAAAGTTCAATTGTGTTTTGATACACTCACAATAAAGTATCAGAAATTGAATTTTTAAAAATATAATTTATAATAACACAGAAATCAAATATCGTTAAATAATCTCACAAAAGAATGTCTAAGACCTCTATCCTAAAACCCATAAAATATTGCTGCAAATTTTAAAAAATCAGAAATAGAGACATACACCTTGTCCATGGATTAAGAGAATTAATATTGATACAATATACTTTTTTTTTCCAAATAGACACTACTGTAATGAAACTTCAGGAGAAAACTTGTGAAAATACTTCTGTGACATTTCAATGAGTGAATATTTCTAAAAGAGTACACAAAAACATTTATAAAAAGTATTTAGGAAGTAAACATCACACAAGCTAAGAAGTCCTATCCATCAAAAGATCCTATTAAAAGAGCTAATAGGGAAACAATGAAAAGAAAATATTTATAGTACATATGACTGAAAAATACTTTCTAGAATATGTAAACAGCTTTGCAAAGCAATAGAAAAAGAGCAACACTAGAATAAAAGACAAAAGATTTGCACAGGAATTTTGTAAAAACAGAATATCAGATGGCCCATATAGATCAAGGTAGTGGTTATTTTTGGAGAAGTGAGACACAGAAGAAGTGACTTTTAGAGCTTTTAGAATATTTTAGAGTACAATTAATGTTGGTTGTTTGGGCTTACCAAGTCATAAGTTATGCACTGAAGATTGTGTACTTGTGTGTCTATTATACTTAATAAAATACTTTAAAAATAAACACTACATTGAAATACAATTTCTCTTTTTGGAAGTGACAGAGTTCTATAGATGTAATAGAGTGTTCTCTTGGAGAAACTCTGAAACCAAAACTCCCACATATTTTTAGTGGGGATGCAAAACATCATAGCACCATTGGAAAATAATATGACAATAACTCTCAAAATCACATATGCAGTTTGTATACATTTCACTTTTATAAAAATGCCTCCAAGTTCCACTGTTAAAAATATAAAAATACACATGCACAAAGCTATGCATTGTAGCTCTCTGTATAATGAAAAGCTTGGAGCAACCTAAGTGCCCATCATGGGAATATTAGGCATTCAATCAATCATTGGAAGAACTACCTTCTATAAAAGGAAAAAATCTCTATATATGACCATGAAGAGTGATTTCCAGGATTTATTGTAAATTGTGTTTTGTTTCTTTTTCTTTTTTGTAGGTATCAGGACCAGTGATCACTAGCTGCCCAGGTACCAAAAAATTATGCTTTTGAAATCTGTTGATGTTGATTCTTCACGTAGAGCAATCGAACTGCCCTATATGTACCTCTCAGGACAGAAGCCCTTTGTGTGTTTTGTTACATTTTAATAAAGCATTGTGAAAAATATAATAATGCCATAACTTGAGAATGTAGATTTATAGGGGCATTTGCTTATATGTGTTATAAGAAAAGAAAGCTACAGGTAAAATTTCCTCCTGAACAGACAGCATGATTATCTACATAGAAAATCTTTAAAAATCTACCAAAAAAGGATATTAGAACTAATTGTTAAGTTGAGCAAGCTGGCAAGGTGCAAAAACAATATATAAAAATTAATGTTTATTATGTAGAAGAGTTATAAAACTGGAAATAATCTTGATGTCCTTCGACTGGTTAATTTGTTTTAAAAAATAAATGGTGGTACATTTCTGTAATGAAATGCCAGAGAACAATAGAAAATGTACTACTAATATATACAACAATGACTAATATCAAATACATTTTGATAATTGAAGGAACTGGCTTCAGTAGACTACATAACACATGATTCCACGTCTAGGACATTCTGGAAAAGATGAAATATAGAGGTATAAGACAGATTAGTGGTTGCTAGAGGCAGGAATAGTTGTAGGTTTGACTATAAAGGGACATGGAGTATCAGGGAGGGTTACTATACTTTGATTGCTGTGATGTTTATACAACATCATGTCTTTGTTAAGATTTACAAAATTTTGCTCTAAAAAGGAGGTCTTCACTGTATGTATATTATATCTTACTTAAAAATAAAAAAGAGAAGATAAACCATTAAGTAATTAAAATAATTATACTTATGTATAGGATAATGGCAATAGGGTAGAATGGCTAGAAATGGGATATTTTCTCTAAAGATTGTAGATTATTTCCAGAGATTTAACTTGCTATTTTTCTATTTTAGATGTGATTTTGAATCTATGTAAATATTACACATGATTGCAAAACAAAATTAAATATTAAAGAGCAATTAATGAAAATTAAAGTAAAATTAAATAATACTGTCATAAACATAATAATGTAGAGATTTCCAACAAAATGAATAGACAAAAATATTCTGCAAAAGCAATTTTTAGTTATTTTCTTAAAGGATGTTGTTGATAGTGTTGATACACAGTTTTTGATATTCAAAGTCAGCCATACGTGTAGTTTACAACAGTGCAAGTGAGTAATTTGTTCTATGTCAATGATAATTGAGATCTTTTACATGATTGAAAAGAATTTTATTCTCAAAGAACATATATAGTGGGGTTATCCATTATAGAGAGTTTGATAGGCAGGTGGAACAAGAGAGCTGCAGTTCATTAATGGTAACTATATCATAAAAAAATAACAGTGAATGGTAGCTCAAGATTAGTTGTGTATATGTCCTTCTTTAGTCATGGCATTGAGGATTTCTCAAGAAAAGTTTCTCCTAGTTAAAAATAGTATTTAGAGACATCAATTTGCATGTAGAAGAGGTTCATCGCTGTTCTGTTTCTAGTACTATTCAGCAGAAAGACTAGAAAATATGTAATTTTGAAATATATACAATATATTTGAGTTCATGTTGATGTTTTTAATTCAAATCCAGGACTACAAAATTATTACTTAATCTATGTGATGATGCTTATCATTTAAAATAAAATAAATGGGTAGCATTCTAAGGTGTTGCTTGATACCTATAATAAGAAACTTATCTATGACTGGAAGCAGAAACTTGGCTCTAGTTATCTCAGTGGGAATCCATGTTTTCCCACCTGTTTGCCTCATCTAAACCAGTTATTAGAACTAGAATCTATTGACTCAGAGAGAGGCTAGGTTAACTTAAGAAATGTAGCTACAGTTTCTGCTATAAATCTTTCCCAGAAGGTTACCTATCTTTCCACCAGGGAGACTATAACCTGAAAAAATAAATATTCCATAAAAACTATATTTTAAAATATTAATTTTAAATTATTATTAACATCTGAAAAAACAAAATGACCAGAATGATTATGGAGATCAGAAAACATTGTAAACTTGAGATAGATTTTTTGGCTACTAAATGAATTCCCACGTTAGAGATATTTTGGTGAGTAAAGCCATAACAGACTTTGGAACTGTCACCTGCATGTCTATTTAATATCCTTAATCACCAAATTCTTGAAGAATTCAAGTGTTTTGATATTTATTATACCTCAATTTAAATTTTCACTATGCAAAATGTCAGATGCATTTTGTAGAAAAAGTGTGTATTACAGAAAACTTAAGCAAATAGGAAGGATAATTCAAACTGCCCTTCCAGACATGGTATTTTTCTTGGATCAATTCACCCACCATTATTTGACCTGGAAGGTTTTTTGTTTTTTGTGTTTTTTTTTTTTAATTGTAGTTAGTAAACTCTGTCAGATGCATTTAGTCTTGCAGAATGGGGAGATTCACATTTAATCTCCTACTTCTGACCTACTATGTCAACTTTCTGTTCCCTATAATACTGTTTTCCAAAAAACTTTCATGTCTTGCCAGCCTATATAACACCAAGTTTATTATCACCTGACCCACCATATTATACAGTTGGTATTGGGAAGTAGTCAGTTTCTTCTACCACTATCTATCTGGAGATTCCTTCCTCAGATGACACTACCATGGTATTATTACAGAATGGTCTCATGGTCTTCCCTTTGTATTGTTTGAAATATCTTACCCTGCGAGATTTAACATGGCATATCAGATCAGAGTTTACCTTGATATCTTTGTTAGTTCTTGAGAACACATATGATAAGAGACTGGGATCTATGTCTGTTGTGCCTCTAATGCTAACCAATTCCTAAAAAAAATTCACCTGAGGGTCTTTTTTTTACAGCCTCCTTGAGATGGATAGGTCTGCTGCCTAATAATGTCTGTATCCAGAATCCCCATACACCCTGTACCCCAGGACTATCTGTGTGGACCATTACTCCATTATATGACTGCTTGTGAGAAGGGGAATTCTAGAACAGCCCTACTTTTTCTAATGATTCCTAGCCTTTTATTTTTTTCTAACTCAATTTTTGATATGCAAGAGTCACTTGTAGCCTGTAGCATGTGACTTGTACATGTATGAGCATGAACCCAGTTAGAAAGTCATATCCTGACCCCTGTGTGGGTAGATGTGGAGATCAAGGGGAGAAACCATACATGCAACATCGCTTTGCAGGAAGCATCTTGACAGCTGCACTCTTTGGTCAGTGGGGTGGGAAAGAATCTTTATTCATTTCAGTCTTCTACAAGGAATTTCCACTTTCCACAAACAGCTCACTCTCTCCAAGAACAGAATATTGATTACCATAGCAAAAAACAAATACTTTTTTTAAAAAGCAAGTAGAAAACCAAAACTGTTTGTTGTAGGGGAAGAGAAAGAAGAGGTCAAAATGTTTTCCCTAGCCCATGATTAAGGGAAAAAGTAAGCATTTTGAAAAATTCTTCAGAATTATTTACTAGTCATGTAACTGTTAAATATTGCTTATGTATAGATGACTAATTAAATTAGATATATTGTAGTTAATCTCCCTCCCCTGAAAGTGGAAAACGACAGTTAGAAAAAGAAAAAAAAAAGTAGTCAGCTGTTAATCTGGAAAGACAACAGGGATGAGGGATGGGAAGCGAAAGTAAATGAAAGTTCTTCGTCAAGCTTTAGAAAGAAGATGGAAAAGTGATAACGGACCATAGAGTTGAAGAAGTTAAATCTTGTGTCTACAGAGGCAAATATCTTCAAGAAGTAAGCTGATAAGCTCTGCAGATCAGCTGAGGATCTCAGAAGGCAATGCAGGACTTGCTAGCAAGAGGCTCAGAGAGGGCTCAGAGGACTGTCTTTGTGCAGTCTATTGGTCCAGGGAACTACCTCATGCATGAGATAACTGCTTCACCTCAGTGTTGCAGGAGATGGCTGTTTTACTCTGTAAAGCAAAAGAAGCAAATAGACTTGAGGTTCTCAAACACAGTGGAAGGAAGTGGGGAGAGAGGAGCTAAAAAATATTTTGTGCTATAGGAAATGTGAACCCCCAGAAACCTCCCTCATTACCCCCAAGTCAGGCTGCCTTCCAGATAAATTACACTCCCCAACTCAGCAAGCCCAGGCAAGAGAGAAAAGATCTTCACACAAACATGTAACACATTTCATTCATTTGTGTTACCCAGAAGTAATATGTTCTTAACATCTCTGATCAATGACACCACACACATGATTTCCAGAAGGGTACACTGACAGGGAGGAGCCTATGCCCCGTGTCTGCTTGCCCTGCAGCACTGACACACTCTCCCTCTACATAGATGCTAATACATATTTTCTGAATCTGTTAATGAATTAAGTACATGCTTGTCAAATCTCAGTTATCAAAAACCATAAGGTGTTGAAAGAAATCTTTGTAGGTCAACTAGTATGTTCCCTGGGCACCATAACTTCTAAACAGAGTTTAATATCTCATTTCTTTACAATGTCAAAATAGAAGGGAACAAACTCTCATGGAACTTTACAGCTCTTATATTTTTGCTTCAGTGAAGCTAAACCAAATTATTTAATAGCTTAAAGTCAATGTCCTCTCTTTTCAGAATTTCAGCATCAGCATTCATGAAAGGTTTTCGTGGAGTTTTAGACTAGCAGCTAAGAAAGACACTGGTAGTCTGCTGCGTATACATGGAAATAGGATATGAGAAGACTTTTTGATAAGATTATGCTATCTTTGGGATAGGTTATAATGACATTGGTGAAAAGAAATGCAGGACAGAAAAGGGCCTGAAGCAAGCCCATCCTCATTAATTTTATCTCAGCTCCATTGCTCTTATTTGTCATTGGCTCTGCATTTTTCAACCCTCTGGCTCTGTAAGAACATGTCTAGTTGTTTCTAAAATTCATTGAGATTCTGTCCTTTGTGGAATATTATTGATAACTCATGTCCTATTTAATTGTCCAATAAAGTTTTATGGAAAACTTATTGAATTAATTTTTTGGTTACAGTTAATGTTCCAATCTTTATAATTAAGCGTTGTGTTTCTTGTCAATGATCTCCATAGTGAAGCAGCCATTCTTTTCAAGTTCCTTAGTTCTGTATATTGCCTTATTGATTTCTATATTGTCTAATAGGAATTGGTAAATATAAAGTATATATTAATTTGTAGCTGTTTGCGTTGTTACATCATTACTGCTACCAGCTTGCAATTTCATGCACTTTCTGTTAGTACTTTAAAAAAATTAGTATTTTCTTCCTTAGGTGGCTAATTTTTAAATCATGTAGAATCATAATAAATATTATTTCTTCTTTTTGACAATTCCTTTTGCTCTCTTTTTTTCTGAATACAAATATAAAGTCATGAGGGCTTAAGGTTACATAATTATAGTTTTGAGAATCTTCATTTCCTCAATCATTTTAGCTTTTAAAGTAATGCCAAGTAAAGGGTTAATTCCAATTCTGCTTTGTCCTCTTTGAAAAATCTACCAAGAAGTATTTCTTTTTTTTTTTAATTTTTATTTATTTATATTTAGAGGGGAAGGCAAGGAGAGAGGGACAGAAATATCAATGTATGGTTGCCTCTCGTGCGTCCCCTGCTGGGAACTGGCCTGCAACCCAGGCATGTGCCCTGACTGGGAATCGAACCGTGGTTTGTTTGGTTCCCAGGCCCACGCTCAATCCACTGAGCTACACCAGCCAGGGCCCAAGAAGTATTTCTGTTTCTTTTTATTCCTTAGGACCTGAGATAGAAAGTGTATTCTCTGTATTATTCAACTGCATCCATTCTTGATTTAAATACCTGTTCATTAAGCAGTCTTAACTATACTGCTAATTAGTTGTTCTCTCGTTGAAGTCTAAGTACACTAAATGTCACCTGCCTTTTGTAATTTGAGTTACAAACATTCAGGTGTGCGTTGGACACATTCCTTTATGCCTATTTTCCTGGCATCTCTTCTAGTTGGAATTTGTGCTTGATTTTCCATATACTAACAAAATATAATAAACAATTGAATTAATTTATATTATGATGACTCTGGCAAACTCCAAACTTACTTTCAGTTTTGTCCTGTTCTTTTCTAGTATTTTTTAAACTTGATCTCTAACACAATATCCTATTAGCTTTAGGTGTACATCAGAGTGATTTGTTATTTATATGCACTACAAAATGATCATTAAAAATCTAGTTACCATTTGTAGCCATACAAAGTTATTATATTATTAACTATTTTTTATACTGCACATGATATCTCCATAACTTATTTATTTTATAACTGGAAGTTTGTACCACTTAATCTGTATTCATGAGATGTAGGTGCAATGAACAACATTTTTAATTTAAAATTTAGCTAAATCTGAAAAACAGCCAATGATGACCAGTCTCTACTTTCTAAGACCTTCTAAGACTCACTCTCACAATATATGTGGATTATATCTATGACACACACACACACATGCACACACACAGAGAAGAGGGAAGAGAGAAACAGAGTCAGCTTATTCATATACTTTACCAATATATATTGGTGACAGATTAAATTTAAAATGTTAACAAAACAAATACATAAACAAGGCAAATACATTAAAATATTAGAAGAAAATTTAAGTGCAGACTTTTTTATAACTTTGAGGTGAGCAGTTAATTGCTAAACTTTACACACAAGACAGCAAATAGAATGGAAAGATTGACAGAGTGGACTGCATGAATATTTAAAACATCTTTAGAAAAATGAAACATGAACATAATTAAAACAGATTACAAACTAATATTGAACCTCATGTGATAAATATTACTTTGAAGAAAGTGCTACTCTTCTAAAACAAATATAGCTTTTACCAAAAGAAGATGAAAAATTCTTAAGAAATGAGCAAAGAAAATAAAAATAAATAGACATGTATCAAAAATATGAATGCCTCCCATCAAACTGACATCATTTTATAAAAGTATTTTTGAAAAAAAAACATTTATTTACAAAATAAAAATGTAATGTAAGATTTGATTTGTGTTTGACAGATTTATAAATTTTAAGAACATCATTAATACTCAAAATTAGCAAGCTTTTTGAGGAAATAAAAAGTTTTGATAAAACTTCAAATCATTAAAAGGTTTTGGAAAACAATCAGGTAATAAGTATCAAAATTTAATTGTGTCAGCACTTTGGCTTGGCAATTCTGCTTTTATATCAATCACAGTAAAAGAAACATTACACACAGAAGGGAAATATGGTCATCTTATTTTTTAAATATCAAACTCATAAAGTTCATTTTCTGGTAAATTCCTCATGAAGGGATTATAGGAGCAATATTCCCTGAATTATTCTTGTTGAAAATAATTTTTTGTGTGCTCTTTATACTTACAAGTCAGTTTTGTTGGATATAAAATTTTAGCTCCTTTTTTTGTTTGTCTTTTAATATTTTCAAAATTTTCTCCAATTTCTGGGAATCATTGTTACTACTAAGATGAAAAAGGATAATATAATTTTCTTCCTCAGTTCTTTGTTTAGGTAATTTTTATTTCTTCTTGTTATTGTTTTAAAATTTCACTATAATATCTTCAGAACTGTACTGGCTCTTTTCTCAGTATTTACTTTGAAATCTTTCCTTTACTTATTTAGACAGATTTTCTGGAATTTTAGTTCACATCACTTCTTCCTGTCCCTTTATTCTTTCATTTTTCTCCAAAACTCTTATTATACATTTATTTAACTTCATTTGTTTTACTTTTATTGATTTTCCATAGAATTGTTTTTTATCTTTTCCTTCATGTTATTTTGAGTTTTTTAAAAATATATTCTCTTTTTTAGTTTCTATTTCTTTTAAAGTTCTTCTATTTTTGTTTATTTTAGTTTAATTTTTAAGAGGAAAGTATATTTTTTAATAGTGAACATAAAGGATAAAGTTATTTAAAAGCATAAAGAAGAAATCATTTAAGGGTAAAGAAGAAATTATTTGAAAGGGTAAAGGGTAAACATTAATTACTTTGGATGTTGAGAAGTGTCAGAAGTTGGAAGCGGGTAAATGAAGGAAGGGGTCAGGTGTAGCTCCCACACAATGTTTTATTTCTTAACACAAGTTGTTACAAGGGTGTCACATTATAATACTTTATTAAACAAAGGAAAGAATGTTCTATCTGTTAGTTAAAAGGTTTTATTTTTCTGTTTGGTGATTTGATAGATTATGTTAATAAAATATGTTTTACTAATATATGGATATTCATAAGGCAGCATGCATTAAGGTTTTTGAAGCTTGCAGAATAAATTTGAGTATCTACATTTAAAAATTAAAATAAAACTAAACCTAAAAATAAAAATGAAGTATTTAAAGAGAAAGAGGTTGTTTTGTACCTTCTCATTAAAAAAAAAAAAAAACTTTGTTCAGTGGATAAATTAATTATAGAAGTAATTTCAATGTAAAGTTTTGCTCTAGCAAAGAAATAGGATTACTACCTCTCTTTAAAAATTTTATAGAACAACATGTAAACATGTACATGTATGAACATGGGAAATGGGGTGGAGGTTAGTGTCATTTGCTATTTAGAAGGAAAAAAATAATAGTAATATAAACTGTGGTTATATTAATTTATACTCGTGCTTATTTCACTTTCAAAATATACTAAGTAGCTTTCTTTTTTTTCCACAAGGAAAGAATAGCAATAAATTTTACAGTTTAAAGGCCTTGATTTTGGGGGGCTTTCTTTCGTCTGGGCTCTCTATGAAGGATCACAGGAAGAATGGAACCTTAATTCTGGCCAGATATTCAGAATTCCTCAGGAAATGAAATATCAGGTCTATCTAAAAAGTATCCAGCCATGAATATGAAAACTAGGGATATTTATTGAAGATACAAGAAACACTGTACATAGGACAATGATGCCTCAGTTTCCTTCAAAGTAGGCACCTTGAGACTTCACACAGTTCTCCCAATCACCATCAGCTGCCCCGTCTTATTTTCCTTAATCTCATCCATGGTCTGAAATCTCTTCCCTTTCAAATGTGATTTTAATTTTGGATAAAGCCAGAAGTCACAGTGGACCAAATCTGAGCCATAGAGGGACTGAGTCACTTGGGTGATTTGATGTTTCACCAAAAAACTGCATGAGACCTGATGCACGAGTGGGCACCTTGTCGTGAAGAAGTTGCCAATTACCAGTTGTCCATAGCTGTGGTGTTCTGAATTATCCAAATAATTTCCATGAAAGAATGTTCAAACTTAATGTGAAATTTGATGAAGATCCCTTGCTCTACTTGCTCAGTCATTTTGAATACCACGGTCACACTGTATACATGCTCACTCAATGGTGTCTACCTGACCCTCCCCCCACCCACTGACTAATACAGTGAAGTTGTCATTGTTCACACATGTGCATTCCAGTCCCTCTCCTTGACTGCCATGTTACACTGATGTCTTGCAAACCATTCTCATAATACTAACAATGGCTGGATTTTTTCCAGACAGACCTCATATATTATACATTTGTCCAAAACCAATAAAATGTAAATCAAGAGTAAACCCTAATATAAACTATGGACTTTGAGTGGTTATAATGTGTCAGTGTAGGTTCCCTAATTTTAACAAATGTACCACTCTAACAGGGAATGCCAATAATGGAGAGGTCATGTATGCATGAGTGGGAGCAGAGAGTATATGGGAAATGTCTCTACTGTTCTTTTTTCTATTTCTTAACTTTTATTTATTTATTTTTAACATCTGCCATTGTTTCTATTTTGCTGTGAACCTAAAAAAAGAAGAAACTGACTGACAAATTAATCTATGTTTATTCAGTTATAGTCATTAAACTGCTACTTTTAAAAAAATTATTAATCAAGCTTAAGATTAAAGTTGGAAAATACATAAAGAAGTACTTTCCTAAATCCAATAATTCAGATACCAGACAATATTTCAACCTGGAATTATGTTTTTGATTTAGGTAACCATCAGTTTCTATATTTTTCTCTGGATTGAAAAAGGCTAGGAATCTGAAGTAATTAATGCTGCTTTATTTCTCCTTATTTAGCAAACATCTTTTGAGTGCTTATTGAGTTTCAGGGGCAGTGTTAGATGTTTTATGGCTTATTATTTAAACTAAATACTGACAAAAACTATACAATGCTGTGCTCTAGTCCCCAAACTCCAAATTATGAAAGAAATTTTTCAGGCAAATTATTGAAAACTGAAATGTACATATCCTGAGAATTGAACTTATTTTGCCTTTCCTGAGGACCAGTAATGAATGCAATTATCTAAAGATGTTCTCATTGGAAATAAATATGCAGTAATATTCACATTATACAAAAATTAAAGAGCAAACACACATTTAATAAATACATTTGACATTTTTCATATTTTGAATCAATTCCCAGTTTAAAAGAGTCCTGACATATGTCCTGAGGGCCATAATCTTAATTGGTCACATTGAGCTTCATGAGAATTTAGCAATAGGGGCTGTGTGCACTGAGCACCTGTCAGTCACAAACACATGAAAATAATTCTAAATGTAGTCCAAACTGAGGTACCAAGGGAAAAAGTAAGAGCCTCCTCCACTCCTTTCATTTACTTTTGTCTGTAAACAAATAAGAGGTCTTCTGTACCTGATTGCATTCATTATGTCTTTTTAAAATTTTATTCTTTTCAAAAATATTTTATTTATTTATTTTTAGAGGAGAAGGGAGAGAGAATGAGAGGGAGAAAAACATCTATGTGTGGTTGCCTCTCATATGCCCCCTACTAGGGACCTGGCCCGTAACCCCGGCATGTGCCCTGACTGGGAATTGAACCAGTGACCTCTTGCTTCACAGGCCAGCACTCAATCCACTGAGCCACACTAGTCAGGACACATTATGTCTTACATATTGTATTAGTCACTGTTAAATACTCTACTTTGATATTTTAAAGTTATTTCTGAAATTGAAATGTTTTAAAATGGAATTGGGGTACGAGACTCCATTCTCTTCTCCTTCCCAGCCCCCCCCCCCCATTATTCAAGAGTACTGTACTCAGGAGCAGAAATTCAGCCTCACCTGAAAGTGAACCAAATACTAAAATCTCCTTTCCTCTGCCTATTGGGGCTTAAAAGAAACCACAAGGGTTAGTTTTGATGGAAGTGGAAGTGAAAGTACGTCTCTCTTGACACTAGGCAAACTGCGTCATCTGTTTCATTTGCTTTTCCCCAGAATTAATTAGGAATGGTCATCTTAGACACCAACACCCTATTTTGTCTGATTTCCTTCATTTGGGGGTGTTATGTTGGTTTATCTCAAAAGACAGTGGCTGGTCCAAAAGACTGGTCCCTGACACTCTTATTAAATTCACTCCAACATTGTTTGACTGTCACTCTTCCATTCCATTTAGGAAAATTCCCATAGTGTATCTAGATTTTCATTTTCTCAAGAAGAAGGAGAAAATGCATTGTCACTTGGCTGAAGTCCAGCAGTGTCCCAGCCCCTCTCTGTCAGATGCCGCCTACCTGGTGGGGATGAAGAACAAGAAGTGGAAGGGCTGCATGTTTCATTGTTTCTTCGTCTCACAGCTCATTTTCTCCCTATGGCTGCTGCATCCCACTCTGATATCTGCATTACCACGTTTCTTATTTTCGAGAGTCTCAAGAGAGAGTGTTTAGACATAACTAACTCATGTTCTTGATCCCTTGGCCCTTCCTTCCCCCCGTGGTACAACAGTGAGTGCCTGCCTGCACACTCCAAATCTACAGAACTGCTGGGCAGCACAAGGAGGGTGTCAGTATCTCCAACTCCAGGTTCTCTCCATAGCTACGCCTCAGCTCTTTCTTCCCTCCGATGGAGGCATGGACTCTTTCACAGACCCACATTCCACGTGTGAGAGGAAAATAAAGCCCAAGTCTCCCTTTTTCTCAGGATGATCACAGATTCAGACATTTATATTCTATTGTGCTTACAAGTGAGTGAAACACAAATGTTTCAAGGGAGCAATATATGAGGCCTTCATTTATTTCTTGTGTGGATTTAAATTGCTGTGTTAGTTTAGGAAGAAGACACTGAGGAAGATTCCAAGAATGTAGTACTTTTAAACAAATAACTTAATATGATACACATCAACTTGAAGAAAAGGCAGAACAATTTTGTGGGAGGAGGGGCATATTTTGGGGAAACAGATTTTAATGAACTCAAACATTTCACTAAAGTCCCTAATCAATGCCTTTCTATATTCCTATGTTTTGACAAGTAGAGTAAATTACTTCTGTGGTTTTTAAAATTGTTTTTATTTACTATGAACATTATAATAAATAATGAACCTATGGTTAGCTACTTTGGGTGGGATTTTTTTTGGAAAATGTATTTAATTTTTGAGGCTCAGTTTACCCATTTTAGAATAGATTAAATATGAAAATAAATATTCAATATCCTCATAAACTCTTGAGTGCTGGGGAAAAAATGCAGCAGAGGACAGGAAATACAGCCATTTGGGTCATCATTTTTCAGCCAGTGAACTTCAGAGTTACTCCAGGGAATTTACACCATTGAAAGTCATAATAAAGTCAGATTCCATTCCATTTTCCAATAAATGAGTTAACTACTTTAAAGACTTTATGTCTAAACACAATTCTCTCAGAACCCTTCACTCTGTATACAGTGAGTATATACAGAGTTATTGGAGAATATGTGAGCTTGCTCATAATTCCATTGTTCAATCAATTGATCACTCAGTAGTAGTTTTAACCATTAATAGATTTTAGATTATTATTTCACCCAGACATTTTGACTCTAAAAGTGCACTGATGGTTAATGATGAAATGTATAAATAACATTGATATTGAAATATATGGAACATGTATCATGGACCATGCAAAAATGTCAAATTATTATTTTTCTCTGTTAGAGAGAGTGAATAACATATGACATTCTGAAAAGTGTTGGTAAATACTTATTTTTTAAAGGTTGTATTTATTTATTTTTAGAGAGGAGAAGGGAGGGAGAGAGGGTGATAAACACCAATCTGTGGTTGACTCTCACATGCCCCCCATTAGGGCCCTGGCCTGCAACCCAGGCATGTGCCCTGACTGGGAATCAAACTGGTGATGCTTCGGTTTGCACTCTGGTACTCAATCCACTGAGCCACACCAGCCAGGGCTAACTACTTATTTTTTTAACCAGACAAATTAATTTGAAGCTATTCTTCTCAATGTGGGGTAAAAGAGCTCAGATCCCAACCAGAGTGAACCTCTCCTTTTTTCAATGGCTTTTGTTTAAGGTTTCATGAAAACAGTTTGAAAAACAACATAACAGTACAATTGAGTAGTTGCAGAAATTTTCATTTGGATGTTTTGGCGCTGTCTACTCAGCCAACATTAGACAATTTTTAGTGAAAATCCCTTTCTAAATTATTAATCATTTACCAAATAAACCGCAGCCCTTGTATTTCAGTTTCCATAGTATCATATGGTGGTGACAAAATGAGCCTAACTTCTATTAGCGTTCAGTTTAAGAAGGAACACTAGGTTGTAAAAGGAAATATATCTGAATTTCCTTAAAGAAAAACACACTTGATATCTATTAAAAATGAACGTGTCTTCAAATACACTGACGATATTTTCTGACAAGACATATTTGGGACCATCTGTTTTCTAGTACTTTCTTACTAAGGAAAGCAATAACAACTTCAATGTGAAGTAAAGACTCTAATAACATTTCAAATGGCACCAAAATCAAAAGGAAGAATGAAATAGTAGTTAAGAGTAAATAAAATCTCTAATCTCACTGTGTGTACTTAGCTCAGCTCCTTGAGGCACTAGTGTCTGTCCACATACAAATCATTCATGATTGCCGAAATCTAGCTCCTCATCCCCGAAATGGAGAACAGAACAGGATGTACTTTACTGAGTTATAAAATTAAAATGAGAATGCATGCAAATTGCACATTACCTGAGATATAGCAAATTTTCAATAAATGTTTTTGGTTGTTTATTAGGATCAATGAGGAGTGGAAGGTGGACAATATGCATGCTTAAAATAGAATAATTAAATTTGCATGCTTTCAAAAATTTATCTCAAATACAAAACGTATATTCTTATGTCAAAAATATTCACTACTATTTTTATCTATAGGCTTGCTATATAAAATGAGATATTCGTGATTTTATAGAGAAAGCAAAATAGCATGATTAAGGAAATTATTCCCAGGTTTTATTTAAAGATTTATTTTATTTTATTTTTTTAGAGACATGGAAAGGGAGGGAGAAAGAGAGGGAGAGAGACAAGATTGTGTGAGAGAAACATCGAATGGCTGCCTCTCACAGACCACACTGGGGACCTGGTCTGAAATCCAGGCACGTGCCTGATGGGGAAGCACACAGGTGACATTTTGTTTTTCCGGATAACACCCAACTACTGAGCCATACCAGGCAGGGCTCCCATTTGTTTTAAAAGAAATCTCATCTCCAGTACTATAATGAAATCTTTTTGTAAATATCATCAGGACAAGTAATAATTTTATAAAACTAATTGAATTTATTCAAGCTAAGGTAATGAGTGTCATTTGGGTCAGATCCTCAAATTACAAATAAATGCTATCATATATCAACTGAACACCTTTCTCAATAAATCTTTGCACTGCTTTTCTTAGTTGTCAGGCACGTAGTTTGAGGTTCCCTTTTGATTTAGTAAACCATGTTTACCTGGGACTGACCTCTCATGCAGTGGAAACTTTTACCTTCAAAGAGGAGCTAATTAAAATATTGCTTAATGCGGAATGTAATTTGGAGAGAGATAATACTTTAATGTCACTAACACAATCATTTTTTATCTTCCCCAAGTAAATCTACCCAAGGAAAAGAGTTTGCTTCTATGAAGAAATTTCTAGGGTACCTTGTGTTTCACTGACAAAGACCACCCTTAGTATGGAAAGCAAGTTTTCATATCTATTTGATTAATGGATTGTTTCTGTGAATAGTTCCTTTGAAACCAAGATGGATTTATAGACAATCTTTTCTGCTCTATCCAGCCATTTAATCTAGAAGATTAGCACATTTAGAACACACAAAAGAAGACTCCAGCAAAAATTATCAGGTTTCCCCAAAAGTTTGTTTGTTTTTTTCTATGAAATGGCTCTAGTAGCATGTAGTTGTCTTTAACTTCATGCAAAACAATTTTTTTAGATTGTATTGTGATAGCTGTCATGTCAGCATGATTAAAAATGATCAAATTGATTAATTTTTGTGTAGCTGTTTTAATATTTAAGATGCAAGAAATATATAACATTTTGGCATATTATGCTCTATTGTTTTAAGAAAGGTAATAATGCAACTGAAATGCAAAAAAAAAAAAAGGTTTGTGCAGTGTATGAAGAAGGTGCTGTGACTGATTGAACATATCAAAAGTGGTTTGCAAAATTTCGTGCTGGAGATTTCTTGCTGGATGATGCTCCATGGTCAGGTAGACCAGTTGAAATTGATAGCAATGAAACTGAGACACTCAATGTTATAATATAATTGAGAACAATCAATGTTACACTATTTGGGAGAAAGCCAACATACTCAAAATATCCAAATGAAAAATGTGGCTTTTATTTTACAGAAAAAAACAACTAAAGGGACATCTTGGCCAACTCAATATCTGAATGAGGGCATTTTTAGAGGGATGAAGTAACAATATAAGATTGCCCAAATGAAGATGGAATGATGGCATATCTGTTGTCTTAAGGATAACTATCCTTATGCTTATGCATATGCTCTGGAATATGAATTTTGCACTATAAGAAAGAAGTTAGGATCTATGGTTCTCTTGGCTTCATTTTATTTTTACCCCCAAATGGCCTTTTGTCTAGATTGTATCACTTATTCTTTTATTTTACTTAAATTTGTATTTTATATGTTATTGTAAACTTATTTACAAACAGATCAAGGAATACATGAAAAAATTAAATGAATACCTAATGATAAAAATTAAGGTATATTGCTGAATGATTGTCTGAATAGAATGAAGGAAAAGCAAATGTATTAGTTCACTAAAGAATTTCCTGGTAGATGGCTTTTAAGTGGGAGGATTTTGGATTTCAACAAGAAAAATGGTGCAAGATAAAGCATGATCAAATGCCTAAAACCAACAATCACTTCAACAATTTTTTTCAAGTAACTGCCATGCATTTTTTTCTTTCTTTTTGTTTCCTTACCTCCCTTGGTCCATTTCCTACATCGTACTTGTCTCTATTCTAAGACTTCCATGTTAATTGACACAGAATATTAAGAGTTACTGTGATAAAAAATATCTTAGTAATATGATCAAATTAGCTTTCAGATCCCTGATATTAAAAGATAGAAAGACACTGGTAGGGTATCTACGTAGTGAATTAAAAAGAAGAAGAGGAATAAGAAGGAGGAGGAAGAAGAGGGTGAGAGAGTAGAAGGGGGAAGGAGGAAGAGGAGGAGGAGAAGAGAGAGAGACAGACAACTTGATAGAGAAGCCAGCTGTAAAGCTGTCATGGTTGAGGGGTGGGGAAGAAAACCAATTACTCATTGAAGGTGCCAGAGGAGAATTAATGACATGAATTCATAGCTTCTCACCATAAAGGTGAATAATGACACAGACACTTAGTCTGGGCCATTAAAGAAAAAAGGTTCAGACAAGGTTCCTCTATTTATACCTGATAGAGATATGAAAAGAAAATGAAAAACAATATTACTAAAGAAAAATTCCAGACAGGTAAGCAATTTTAAGAATGATTCATTTTAAGACATGGCCATCAATTATTTATAAAGGTTAATAAATAGATTTATAAGCAAGAGGTACATAGATTCTACAAATACATCGTAAATGCCCTACAAATTATTTACAGCCTAGACAAGTCATAACACATGAATTACTGCTGAAACCATCATTTATTTGACTTTAAAATTTGTACCATAAACTACAAATCTACTGGTTATGGAGCATCAACCATTTGTAATGTGCCTGGCAATATTTAACATCAACTGAATGTGTTTTCACTAGCTGCTGGACAGTTGGACTAATTTAATATGAATTCCTAGTGCTTAATGATTTATTTGTAGGTAAAATGATCATAACTGTTTAAGGATTGTAATATCAGAGATGTAATTATGGAACAGAAAATAATAACTTGGACTCAGTACATGTAGTTTAACATCAAGCATCCAAAATATTAAAAAATAAAACATTTGCCAGAAGTAACTTGTACTACCTATTACTGTTATCCCACTCATCTCCAGGTCTTCATATTTACTTCTTTCCTTTTATTTTTACATTAGGTAATTTCTTAATATTCCTTTCATATGGTCATCTTTTCCCATTCTTTGTACCCCTTTTGTTTTTCTTCTCTAGCTATTTTTCAAAAGGATTTTGGTTCCCAAAGGAGAATGCTATTCTATTATGCACTGCAGTAAACAAGTGGAAATAATCCTTAGTTATCTTGGTTTCTGTAATGAATGGCTGCAATCACAGAGTCCCTGTCATCATCTAAGAGTCTCTGACTGTCATGATTTTCAACCTGGTCGGTGCCTTATTTGTGTCTCTGCTCATCCACAATCCACCTCTCCAAATCTTAATGTCTAGAAGTACATACAAGTTTATGATAACTTTAGAGTAATACCCGCATTTATTGCATTTCATGCACTAGTAGCAGAGGGAATAAAGATTTGGTGGTTGATAAGAGTCTATCTTTAAAATGTCATGGCATCACATTCTCCTCATATTTTGTTTCATTCCTCAGTTTAGGCTTAGTTGGGCCCCAGAAAGAAAATAATGAGATTGCTGAACTAAGTAATAGCTTACTTCTCATTCATTTACATGCCAAAAGCAAGTTGTCAGAGGGTTCTGCTCATCAGACTAGCTCGAGCACCTGGACTGGAGGGGTTCCCTACCTAACATGGGGTTCCAAAATATTGTCAAGAAGAGGACCTGGAGCCAGAGAAGAGGCTGTAGGTTCATCAATTTCTGTTTTTATTCAATTTTAAGGCCTTTCCGTAATCCTTGTCAATTTAACAAATTTTTAATATGTAAAATATTAACAGTTGAAAAGTTAAATCTGTATTAAATGAAATATACCCAGAAAAGCCCCACACATTGTGGTCACCCATTTTCATTGTTTTTTATTTTATCCTTCTTGCATTTCTTCTTTATTAAAAAAATGATCACCTTCTCTCCATCCGAAAATGTAACATAATGTATTCTAATTTTTTTCTTTTAATGTATCCAGGAACTCACCCACATTGACTCACAGAGATTTCCTTATTCTGTTTCTGCACCTGCACAGCTCTCTGAAATGAGAACCCACTGTCTTTTTATCTGTTCTTCTCTGTAGGGCTGCACGGGTTGCTTCTAACATTTCACTGTTATAACAATACTGGAATGAATATCTTGTGCATATTTGTATTCATGTTATTTGAGGTTTATCTTTAGGGTAACCTCTAGAAGTGGGACTGAAGAATGAAATGATGAGTAAATATGCAGTTCTGCTAGATATTGCCTAATTCTCCCTCCCGGGGATCACAACATTTTGCATTATCACAACAATGGATGAAATTACTGTTTCCCTGTAGTTTTTACCAGAGACTGCATAGGCATGCATTTTTTTTTTGTCAATTTGATAAGTTAGAAAGATTTTTATTATCATTCCCTTCATTATGAAAGTATCTGAAGGTAATTTCAAATGCTTAAGATGCACTTGCTTATTTTTCTGTCAACTCTGTTCATACCTTTTGCCCATTTTCTGAAAGGGGTTAGTTATATTCCCTCAAGTATCGGGCTACTTTATATAGTAGGGACGTTAGTCCTTTATCGCTAATATATACTCAAATGTTTTCTTCTGATGTGTTATTTGCCTTTGGACTTCACTTTTGGTGTGCTTTATTACACAAACCATGGATTTTTATTTATTTTTATGTTGCTAAATTTATCTTTTATTGCTCCTTATTTTGAGTCATAAAAGTTTGCTCCTCACACACCAAAGTTGTGAAAGGAGTCACCGAGTCACACATGTTTTCTTCTAGTGTTTGCACAGTTTCATTATTTTTACATTTTCATCTCTGATCCATTCAGATTACTTCATTAGACTATTGATTTGAGATGTTTCATCCTGAATGAAGCCTCCCACTCAACAGCAAGTCTCTCTGTGCTCCTTCTCTTATCTCTCCCTGGTTCTTCTTCCTAACTCCCCACTCTAACTATCCTTTATCTAAAGCTATCAACAGAATCATTATAGGTGTTCTGTTAATATCACTTTCCTTATATCAATTTCTACTTTCCTTCTCTATTAGTTTTCGCTTTTTTCCAAAATATTTTATTTATTTATTTTTAGAGCGAGAGGAAGAGAGGGAGAAAGAGAGGGAGTGAAACATCAGTATGGTTGCCTATAGCACACCTCATACTGGGGACATGGCCTGCAACGCAGGCATGTGCCCTGACTGGAAATTGAACTGGCAATGCTTTGGTGCACAGGACCAAGTTTTTGCTTTTTGGAGAAAGAACAGCAATATATCAGTGGCATAAACAACAAAGATTTATTTCTTACTCATGTTAGGTGATGGCACTGGGCCCTCATGGTTTATTTCTGCTGGGCTGCAGGTAGACTCAGTTTTTGCTCCTGTTCCTTATTCCAGTGTCCAGACACAAAAAGCAGCATATTCTGAGAACACCCTTTATTTCACACAGAAAGCAGGAACAGGAGACCACTAGGTAAACTACAAACCACATTAAATTTCCATCCAAATGCCAAAAGGCACCAATCAACCAAAACATGTCACTTTTACAAACCCAGGGTCAATGGATCAAATAAGGCAAGGCATAGAATCTTCTAAGAGGAAAGGTAAAAATAGTTTGGAAAATTATCCTATATAATTCTTCTATATAGTTTAATAATAAAAACAAGATGCTAGTAAATATATTAGTTTAATAAGGTCTTAATTACAAATAAGCAGTAAGCTTAGAAAATTTGGAGAATGTAAAAAGGGTAAGAAAGGAAAAATTATGTATAAACTTGACATCTAATTATAAAGGCTGTCAATATTTTACATATCTCTATGAATTAATATAAGATCTTGTTCAAAATATCATCAAGTGCTATTGTTAGTAAATAAAAAACATTTTTAGTAAAGGAGACTACATGTGTATATATTAAAATATACATACCTTATCAATCTCAAAATATGCCACAATTTGTTGATTTTTATTTTACCTTTTAACTACTATTTCTGTTCATTTAAATTTGATTATGCAAGAGGACTTTTGAATGACATTTCCTTTATTTCCTACACAAGCCATCCAATTAAAGGACCTTTACCAAGGCTGTTATGCTTTCACATTTACATAATTTGACAGTTGGCTCATTCGATAGCATTTACTTTAATTAAGACCTTTGCTAGTGGTCTGTTATATTGTTTTAAAATCATGCTTAAACTGCTGAAAACTACAGAAAGAATGACCCGAAAACTTTAGTCTGGATATGAGGCATAAGACCAATAAATGCAATTCACTAGTCTTCAACTTCCCTCAGGAGGGCAGGCTCCTTGCATTCCCCAAATACCTGACAAAGAATAGGCACTAAATATATTTTGAGATTATTAATAAATAATCTCTCTCTCTCCCCCATCTCCCTCACTCTCTTTCTCTCTCTTCATTTCTCAAATTAAGCAAAGAAAAACTCAGGTTCATACAAGTTACAGGCATGTTCTGAGGAATTTCTGGACTTTTCAACAAATATGACTTGAGAATCTTCTATGTCACAAATACTGTGCTATATATCAGGGCTAAATTTTGAAGTAAATAATAATACTCCTGCTCTTGGCATCAAGGACGTTTTAGCTGGCCATGGACAAATGCCTTGAATGAACAGGTACCAGCAATATATACTCAGATGCAAGATTGAGATAGGTGAGACTAATTCAGAGGTTCTCATTCTTGCATGGATGTTAGAATAGCCTGAACAGTATTTTTTATAATGTCAATACTATGCCCTACCCATAGAAATTCTAATTTAATTATTCTGGAACAGGGATTGTACATAGATGTTTTTAAAATCTCCCTAGATAATTCTAATATACACCTTTGTTCAGAATAATTAGTTTGGTCGCTTCACTACCTTTCTACTATAAATGTGGTTCCTAGGATAACATCCTTACTATCACATAAGAAGTTGCTAGAAAAGCAGAATCTCAAGGTCCATCTCAAACTTACTGTATCAGAATCAACATTTTGACAAGATCTTCCAGGAGATTTATATACACATTAAAATTTAATAAATGCCGTGTTCAGTGTATAAGATTTTATGACAAAATTATATCTTGGGGATAGTTGAGAGAAAGGAGTGCTATAACACTGTAGTAGGCAAGTAGATAGGCATGAGCAGAGCAGGAGCAATGGGCCAGGTACAGAAGGTCACCAGGGCAGAGAGCCCCAGGTGCCTAGCAATGGAAAAGACTACAAGCCCTTGCAGGACCACTCCCTGAATCATTAACTCATGGAAGATGACAGCTAGCCTAAGCTGTGTTTCAGCTCCAAATCCAGAGAAACAGCAGAACCAGATAAAGAGATGCCATGGCTGACATCAGGACCAGCTGTATTGACTAATGAGATCCTACCCTGGCATCAATCAATGTGTGGAGACCATGACCCTGAGGGGGCACACCTAGAAAACTAATGAATATTCTATTGAAATCCTCCCCTCAAACTTCCAGATAAAAGGCTTTAGGGCTGGAACCCCTTGAGTGCTGTGTTCTCTCCCTGTCTCTTTTTCCAGAACATGATTGCACCTTTCCTCCCTCTTTGATCTCTCAAGGCACCTATCTTTTTGTCTCTCCTAAGCTCCAAGGGTCCTTCGTTTGTCTCAGTAACTCATCTTCTAAGCCCATTTCTTCTATAGCTCCGTGACATTCTAAAAAAAAACTGGTCTCTTATAGTTGTTTCTTCACTCTGATTTTTTCTTAGCCAGAACTCAAGTACTGAGGTTCCTGAACTAAGGTTTAACACCTGGTGGTGTTCTACCATGAACACCACCAAGTATGCCAGGAATTTTCCTGGTAAAAACACCATGTATCCACAGTCTATGCTTCAGACTAATGACAATAATGATCATCAGTTAGGTCTTGTCTACATACATAATGCATTTAAAAAGTGTGTAGATGTTGAAGTTACCAAAGGGAGGAATTTTAAACATTTACTCAAAGAGATTTAAGATATTACATGTGAAGGTATGAGGAATACAAAGTTGGATGAAGACAAATTTAATTCTTTTTACTAAAGCATAAAGATATGAGTAGTGATAACCCAGGTCATGTCTGAAAAACTATGGCAGAAGCCTAATGAGCAGAAAAACAGCAAAATTTGGGTTTAAGACCTCAGATTTGGTCACTTCTAGAAGAGGAGTTGTGTTTGGCAAGATGTATTAGGGTATGTAGTGGATTTGGCTTAAAAGTGGCTTTAGAAAGTAAAATGTCTTAGTTATTTCTAGCATTTAAGCCTATATTTGTTTATTGTACCTAAATCATTTACTTTCATCTCTTTAGCCAAATATCTATTGGTCTAAGTGCTGTTTTAAAAAATTATATTTGTCATTGTTTGACAGAGGCTGATTCTGTATGTCTCTCCTCCCATGAACTCACAGAATGTGCAGCTACGAACAGAGGAATTAACTCAGAAAGAAATTGAGAAATTAACTGAGCATCTCCGACATATCAAGTGAATGAAAAATGCCCATATCAAAACAGGTAGGAATAGCTGAAATTAACTCTTGCCATTAACTTCACTCACAACACAGCACCATGCATTTAGGAGGGAACACCGAATTTCCAGCATATCCCTCAGGTGCAAAAGTTTTGGACTATACATTTAACACTCCAACTCTTAAGACTCTAATCTGACTCTAGTCAAAATGGAAGTATAGGTAGATACACTTTGCCTCCTCACACAACCAAAAGAAGGAAAACATTAATTTAAAAATAAAAAATAACCAAAACTGCTAGAAAATTGAACTGTATGGAAGTCCAACAATCAAGGAGTTAAAGAAGAAAAATTCATCCAGACCAGTAGAAAGGAAAGAGATGGGCAGCCAGTATGGAGAGGATGTGTGGCAAGGCCATGGCTGGAGGACCTAGCGGGGGAGTCTGAGGCTGGCAGACTGGGCCATTCCACATTTTGCATGTGGATAAACTGGGAGGAACAACTGGGGAATGAGACAGATTGTGCAACCCATGGTTCCAGCATGGGGAAATAAAGACTCAAAACCTGTGGCTTTTAAAACTTGTGATTTCAGCAATGGGAGAAACCCTCAGCCTCACAGGAGAGTCCATGGAAGAGACCCATAGAGTCCTAGAATGTATACAAAACCACCCAACCAGGAATCAGCACCGAAAGGGGCCAATTTGTGGGTAGAGAGGGAAGTGATTGAGTGCTGGCCAAGAGACAAGCAAGTGGCATTGTTCCTTCTATGACCCCTCCCCCCACATACAGCACCACAATATAGTGACATGGATTGTCCCTCCCTGGCAAATACCTAAGACTCCACCCCTTACAATGTAACAGCTGTGCTGAGACAAAGAAATATGGCCCAAATGAAAGAACAAATCAAAACTTGACAAATAGAACTAAGTGATGAAGAGATAGCCAAACTTTCAGATTCAGATTTCAAAACACTGGTAATGCTCAGAAATGGTTGACCATGGTTGCAAAATGGAGGAAAAAGTGAAATAAAGAAAAATATACAGGGAACCAACAATGAAAATAAGGAAACCAGGACTCAAATCAATGATCTGGAGCAGAAGGAAGAAATAAACCTTCAACCAGAACACAATGAAGAAACAATAATTTGAAAAAAATGAGGAGAGGCTGAGGAAACTTGGACAACTTGAAACATTCCGATGTCCAAATTATAGGGCTACCAGAAGGAAAAGAGGAAGAGCAAGAAACTGAAAACTTATGTGAAAACATAATGAAAGATAACTTCCCTAATCTGGCAAAGGAAATAGACTTCCAGGAAGTCCAGGAGGCTCAGAGAGTCCCAAAGAAGTTGGACTCAAGAAGCACACACCAAAGCATATCATAATTACATTACCCAAGATGAAAGAAAAGGAAAGCATCTTAAAAGCAGCAAGAGAAAAGGAGACAGTTACCTACAAAGGAGTTCATATTAGACTATCAGCTGATTCCTTGAAAGAAAACTTGCAGGCAAGAAGTGGTTGGAAAGAAGTATTTGAAGTCATGAAAGGCAAGGATTTACATCCAAGATTACTCTACCCAGCAAAGCTATCATTTAGAATGGAAGGGCAGATCAAATGCTTCTCATATAAGGTCAAGTTCAAGGAGTCCATCATCACCAAGCCCTTATTATATGAAATGTTAAAAGGACATATCTAAGAAAAAGAAGATGATAAAAAATACGAATAGTAAAATTACAACAAACTCACAGCTATCACCCACTGAACATAAAAAATAAAAACATACTAGGTAAACAACTAGAACAGGAACAGGATCACAGAAATGGAGATCACATGGAGGGTTACCAGCAGGGAGGGGATGGTGGGAAAAGGTACAGGGAATAAGAAGGGAATATTTGTACCATAGTTGGTAGGTACAAAATAGACAGGAGGAGGTTAAGAATATTATAGGAAATGGAGAAGCCAAAGAACTTATATGTACATACCATGGACCTGAACGAAGGGGGAGGGAAATGCTGGTGGGAGGGGAGTGCACAGTGGAGGTGAATAAAAGGGAAAAAAATGGGGCAAGTGTAATAGCATAATCAATAAAATGTACTTTGAATAAAAAATGAATCCAATGTAAAGGAGGTCCCACAAAACGCCTATCTCTGAAAGCAATCAGAGGTTTGCATCTAGGAAACATATAGGACCATAGCAAACAGAGGCAGTTCTTTTTTTTTTCCTTAAATATTTTTATTTTAATTGTTTTTCAGTACAGTTTTCTGTCTTTTACTCCAGTTCTTAACCATCAGCACATGGCTATCCTCCCTGGGCTCAGCATGGAGAAAACAGACACAAATCCTTATCTTTCATCTTTGTCTACGTGGATCCAGCTGCATATTTCATAAGCAGCTGCTTGAGGGTTGGGCTTCCAATTTTAGCAGACATCTAGGGGCTGGTTGTGATCCTCCCTGAGACAGGACATGCTAGTAGACATTTTCTCCACCCTATCTTTCTAGCTTGATCTTGCAATAGAGCAAGTGACCTGTATCTCTCAGAAAGGAGTTTATAACACACAAACTGGCTTTCACTTTAGCAGCTGATGTATAAGGAACTATAACCCAGATCACCTGAGTTTGATAGTGAAGGTACTTTTATTCACTAGTCTTACAAAACTGTAGAAAAGAGAAAAGGCAATTTCTAATGGGCACAAGCTTTCAAAAAGTCTCCTCAGCTCTCTCCCTGGGCTCAGTGCAAAGAAACTGGCAGAAAAAAAAAGTCTATCTCTCAATCTCTCCATGAAAGCACTCTATCACATACTTTATAAGTTGCTACCTGATGGTGCCACTCCTAATTTAGTGTGCATCTAGAGGGTAGCAGTAATTTTCCTCAGAGACTGAGGAAATCACTGGATATTTTAATCCCTATATACCACCAGCTCACTACAACAATAACACCAAGTTGCCAGTAAAACCATGGTGTGAGCTTTACATGTCTGATAACCCAGCTTTTCCAGTTGCTGCAAAAAGGGTGGACCCCAAACAACCTATCTCTGATAGTCATCAGGGTTATCATTTACAAGTTCCACAAGACTATAAAAAAGAAGAATCAGCTTTTAAACAGATAAAGGAGCACTACATTATGGCTATGTACCCAGGCTCAGAGCAAAGAGAGTAAGTAAAATGTCCATCTCCCAGTTCCCCCTACCAAGAGCTTAAATACATATTTTTGCAGATGCTGTCTGAAAGTTCAGCTCATTTTCATTATATTTTATCGATTATGCTACTACAATTGTAATTTTTTCCTCCTTCGCCCCCTCCATCAGCATCCCCCACTACCTCAGGCAATCCCCACACCATTGTACATGTCACAGGTCATGCATATAAGTTCTCTGGCTACCTCATTTCCAATACTGTACTTTAGAACTCCAAGGCTATTCTGTAACTACCACTTTGTACTTCTTAATCCCCTCACCTCTTCCCCTATTCCCCCATAACACTCTCCCATATGAAAACCATCAAAACACTCTCTGTATCCATGATTCTGTCTCTGTTCTTCTTGGTTTTTTTTGTTGCTTACATTAAATTGTTGATAGATATGAATACATTATCATTTTATTGTTCACAGTTTTGATCTTCTACTTTTTCTTAAATAAGTCCCTTTAATATTTCATGTAATAATGTTTTTGTGCTGATGAATTCCTTTAGTTTTTTTCTTGTCTGAGAAGTTCTTTATCTGCCCTTTGATTCTAAATGATATCTTTGTTGGGTAGAGCAATTTTGGCTGTAGGTCCCTGTTTTTCATGACTTTCAATATTTCTTTCCAACCCCTTCTAGCCTGCAAAATTCCTTTTGATAAATCAGCTGACAGTCTTATGGAAACTTCCTTTTAGGTAATTAACTGCTTTTTTCTTGCTGCTTTTAAGATTTTCTCTTTATCTTTAAGCTTTGATATTTTAATTATGATGTGTCTTGAAGTAGGCCTCTTTGCATCCACTAGTTGGGGACTCTCTGAGCTTCCTGGACTTGCAAATCTATTTTCTTCACCAAATTAGGGAAGTTTTCTTTCATTATTTTTTCAAATATAGTTCAGTTTTTTTCTCACTCTCTCTCTTCTTTTTTCTGGCACCCCTATGATATGAAAGTTGGAATGCTTTAAGTTGTCCCACAGGCTTCTAACACTATCTTTATGTTTTGGGATTATTTTTTCTTCTTGTTCCTGTCATTGGTTGTTTTTTGTTTCCTTATAATCCAAATAATTTATTTGATTCTCAGCTTCCCCCATTCTACTGTTGTTTCCCTATAAACTGTTATTTTTTTTCAGTTAGTGTACCCTTCATTTATGAATGGATCTTTTTTATTTTTGTCATTCAAGTACAGTTGTCTCCATTTTCCCACCACTGCTTTTCCCCACCCCACACACCCTCACCTCCCACACTCAATCCTTCCCCACTTTCCCTTTTTTTGTAGGTCCTTATACATGTTCCTTGACAACCCTTTTTCTTCTTTTCCCTCTTATCCTCCTCCCCCTACCCTCTGGTTACTGTCAGTTTGTCCTTTATTTCAATGTCTTTGGTTATATTTTGCTTGCTTGTTTGAATGGATCTGTTTTATGCTGTTCATATCCTCACTAAGTTCCTTCAGCTTTCTTATAACCAGTGTTCTGAACTCTACATGTGATAGATTGTTTACCTCCATTTTGTTTCATTTTCTTTCTTTTTTTTTTTTTTTTTGAGTTTTGATCTGTTCTTTCATCTGGGCCATATTTCTTCATCTCTTCATTTTGGTAGCCTCCCTGTGTTTATTTCTATTTATTAGGTAGAATTGCCTTGACTACATGTCTTGGTAATGTGGCCTAATGTAGTAGGTGTCCTGTAGGGCCCAATGTCACTCAAGCTGGGTATTTGAAGTTCACCCTTCATGTGGTCTAAGTACACCCTCCTCTTGTAATTGAACCTTGGTGGCTGTTGGCAAATCAATGGGAGAGATTTACCCAGGTCAGTCAGCTGCAAGAACTGTCAGTGACCACTGACCACAAACCTCCAACTTCTGTGGAGGATCACATGTGCCGGGGTGGGGGGGGGAGGTGTTCTCCAATGTGGTCTGTAGCTGTCCACTGGGTGCACAGGCCCTGGCATATCCTGAGTGGTGTGGGCCAAGGTCATTCCCCACTTGTGTTCTGCATGGGACCACCCTGCATGAGCTATTAAGTATTCTGAGATGGTTGCTACTTGTGCTGGGCTAGAATCTCAGACAAAATATCTGCCTGCCTCCCTGCTCTGTGCTTTCATTGGGGGGAGGGTTCAGAAAAGTGACAGTGGCCTCTGCCTGCCTTTCTATTTGAGAGAAAGCTCTCCCTCAGCTCTCACCTTTATGTCAGATACTTCAGTTCCCATATGCCACTGGTACCTTTCAAGCTGGTGTTGGAGCTCAGAGAGAATGAATCTGCATAAGTCTATGTGTGAGTACTTTAACAGATACTACTTGAGGCCCCAGAAGTTTCTTCTACTGACTCAGTCCCTGCTGTTTTTGCAGCCAGAAGTTATAGGGACTAATCTTGCAAGCACTAGACCCTAGGCTGGGTTTCTGGTATGAGTCTGGGACTCCTTGCTCCAGAAGCATTCCTTCCATATTTTTATCCACCACACATGGATGTTGAACAAGCTGTTCCACACCTTTGCCCCTCCTACTAGTCGGACAGATGTGGTGTTTTTAATTGTTGGACTTCCGTAGTTGCTGGACTTCCATTTAACTCGATTTCTAATGGTTCTGAGTGATGATTGTTCTATAGTTTGGTTGTAACTTTGATGTGGTTGTGTATGGAGGCTAGCCATGTACACCTATTTCTCTATCATGGCTAGAAGTCTTGCTTCTTTAAAAAATCTCACAATGGGATCTATTTATTGATTTTAGGGAGAGAGGGAGAGAGAGGGAGGAAGGGAGAGAGTGAGAGAAAGAGAGAGAAACATTCCTGGGAGAGAGAAACATTGCTGTGTGCAAGAAATATTGATCAGCTGCCTTCTGAATTCACTCCAACAGGGGATCCAACCTGCAACCTAGATAGGTGCCCTGAAAGGGATCAAATCCACAGCCTTTAGGTGTACAAGACAATGTTTTTAACTATCTGGGCCACCCAGCCAGGGCTGAGGGTCCAGCTTTCTTACTCTTGAGAATGAAACAAATATTGAAGTGAATACCCAGACATTTCCAACTAAGATAAAACCAAGAATACACACTCCAGGAAACATTAAAATTAAATTATGAAAACTTAAAGGCAAGGAGAGAATCCTAAGTGCAACAAAAGAAAAGCACATTTTAATAAGAAAGGAAACTCATAAGATTAGAAACAGATTTTTTTTTAGCAGAAACTTTGCAAACCAGAAGGGAGTGTGGATAATATATTCAAAATGCTGGAGAAAATGTCCTCTTACCAAGAATATTCTAACTGGCAAAGTAGTTCTTCAGAACCAAAGGAGTCATAAAGTGTAAAAACAAATAAGCAAACAGTTGAAAGAGTTCATTACCACTATACCAGCTTGGCAAGAAAAGTTACTTTTTCTTATTTCTCTTTTTTTAGAATTAAAAAAGTGTTTGGTGAAGAATAGATAGGGGTATAAGGAATCTCCCCATACCCATCATTCACTTTAACAAATGCAAACTTTTAAATTTCATACCCCTTTTCTCATTCGTTTTTTAAGATTTTTTTTTATTATTCTATTTTCCATGATCTTTTAGTCCCCTTATAATCCCACCCACCTTACAATCACCACATTGTTGTCCATATCCATGAGTCATTTTTTCCTTTTACTCAATCCCTTCACCCCTTAACCTGCCCCTCTTTTGCTGTCAGCCTGCTCTCCATCTATAAATCTGTCTCTATTTTGCTTGCTACTTCAGTTTGTTCATGAGATTCCACAGGTAAGTGAAATCATATGGTGTTTGCCTTTATCTGACTGGCTCATTTCACTTAGCATAATGTTCTCCAGATCTATTCATACTGTCACAATGGGTAAAACTTTCTTCTTTTTTATGGCTGAGTAGTATTCCATTGTGTATATGTCCCATAGTTATTTTATCCACTTGTCTACTGATGGACACTTGGGCTACTGCCATATCTTGACAGTTGTAACTTATGCTATAATGAACATAAGTGTGGTTATGTTCTTTCAAATTCGTATTTTGGGCTCCTTCAGATATATTCCAGGAAGTGGGATTACTGGGTCAAAAGGCAGATCCATTTTCAATTTTTTTGAAGTATCTCTATACTGCTTTCCACAATGGTTTCACCAATCTGTATTCCAACCAACAGTGAAAAAGGGTTCCTCTTTTCCCCCATCTACCCCAACACTTGTTATTTGTTGATTTATTGATGATAGCCATTTTGGAAGGTGTGGGATGATACCTTATTGAGATTTTAATTTGTATTTTCCTGATGATTAGTGATGTTTAGCATCTTTTCATATCTCCATTGGCCAACTGTATGTCCTCTTTGGAGAAGTGTCTATTCAGTCCTTTGTCCATCTTTAATTGGGTTGTTCGTTTTTTTGGCATTGAGTTTGTAAGTTCTTTACAAATTTTTTACATTAACCACTTATCAGATATATTGATGAATATGTTCTCCCATTCTGTGGGTTGTCTTTTAATTTTGTCGATGTTTTCCTTTGCTGTGAAAATAAACTTTTTAGTTTGATGTAGTCCCACTTGTTAATTTCTTCTTTTGTTTCTCTTGCTTGGGAAGATATATCTGACAAAACATTGTTATAAACAATGTCTGAGATTTTGCTGCCTGTTTTCTTCTAAAATTTCTATGGTTTCAAGTCTAACATTTACCCCAATCCATTTTGAATTTATTCTTGTATGTGGTGTAAGAAACCCATGGCTAACATCATACTCAATGGGAAAAAACTACATGTGTGCTCTTTAAGATTGAGAATAAGACAGGGATGTTTGCTTTCACTTCTCTTGCTCAACATAGTACTGGATTTCCTAGCCACAGCAATCAGACAGGAAGAAGACATAAAAGGCATCCAAGCTGGAAAAAATAAGTAAAACTGTTTCTATTCACAAATGACATGATACTGTACATAGAGAACCCCAAAGATTCCACCAAAAAACTACTGGAATTGTTAAATGAATTCAGTGAAGTAGCAGGTTACAGAATTAACATCCAGAAATCACTTGCATTTTTACATATCAATAATGAACTAAAGAAAGCAATATTAAGACAATAATCCCATTCACAATTGCTTCAAAATGAATAAAACACCAAGGAATAAATCTAAACCAGAATGTAAAAGACACTGAAGAAATTGAAGAAGATACAAATAATTAAAATCATAAATTTTATTAATGGATAGGAGGGGTAAACATTATTAAAATATCCATACTATCCAAAGCAATCTATAAATTCAATACAATGCTTATCAAGTTTCTAATGATATATTTCACAAAAACAGAAGACCCTGCACAGACACAGCGATCCTGAGAAAGAAGAACAAAGTTGGAAGAATCATGCTACCTAATATCAAACCGTACTATATAGCCATAGTAATCAAAACAGCATGGTACCTGCATAAAACAGACACATATACCACTGGAACAGAATGCAGAGCCCAGAAATAAACCCACACATTTATAATTAATTAATATTTGACAGAGGAAGTAAACATATACAATGGGATAAAGATAGTTTATTCAATAAATGGTATTGAGAAAATTGGACACACACACAAAGTTAAATTACTTCTTAAAGCTGAAACTACAATTGCTAATCAGTAACAAGAAAATATATGAAAGTATAAAGGTAATTATGTATTTTATTCAGAATACTATAATATTGTCATGCTGTTGAGTAAATAACCTATAACTCTGGTATGAAGGTTAAAGACAATACTGGTAAAGATAGCAAAAACAACAATTATTACTTAATGAATACACACTTTAAAAAGATGTAACTGTGGCATCAAACACATAGAATGTACCCTCACTTGTGTAGCTCAGTAGATTGAGCACCTTCCTGTGAAGCAAAGGGTTGCCAGTTTTTAAAAATATATATTTTATTGATTATGCTATTACAGTTGTTGCATTTTCCCCCTTCACTCCCCTCCACCCTGCACACCCTCTCCCACCTACATTCCCCCCTTTAGTTCATGCCTATGGGTCATACTTATAAGTTCTTTAGCTTCTACATTTCCCATACTATTCTTACCCTCCCCCTATCTATTTTCTACCTACCATCTATGCTACTTATTCTCTGCTTTCCCCCTCTCTCCTCTTCCCACTCCCCTGTTGCTAACCCTCCATGTGATCTCCATCTCTGTGGTTCTGTTCCTGTCTTATTGTTTGCTTAGTTTTGTTTTTGTTTTAGGTGTAGTTGTTAAAAATTGTGTTTGCTGTCATTTTACTACACATGTTTTTTATCTCCTTTTTCTTAGATAAATCCCTTTAACATTTTACATAATAGGGTCTTGGTGATGATGAACTCCTTTACCTTGACCTTATTGGGAAGCACTTTATCTGCCCTTCCATTCTAAATGAAAGCTTTTCTGTATAGAGCAATCTGGGATGTAGGTCCTTGCCTTTCATGACTTGGAATACTTCTTGCCAGCCCCTTCTTGCCTGCAAGATTTCTTTTGAGAAATCTTCTGATAGTCTTACGGGCATCCTTTGTAGGTAACTGTCTCCTTTTCTCTTGCTGCTTTTAAGATTCTCTTCTTATCTTTACTTTTGGGTAAAGTAATATGATGTGCCTTGGTGTGTGCTTTCTTGAGTCCAACTTCTTTGGGACTCTCTGGGCTTCCTGGAATTCCTAGAAGTATATTTCCTTTGCTGGATTGGGGGATTTCTCTTTATCATTTGTTCAAATAACTATTCCACTTGTTTCTCCTCCTCTTCCCCTTTGGTACCACTATCATTCAGATGTTGGAATTTTTAAAGATGTCCTGGAGGTGCCTAAGCCTCTCCTCATTTTTTTTGAATTCTTGTTTCTTCATTCGTTTCTGTTTGGTTGTTTCTTTCTCCCTCTGGTCCACTCCATCTATTTGAGTACCAGTTTCCTTCCCATCACTGTTGGTTCCCTGTACATTTTCCTTTATTTTAGTTAGTGTAGCTTTCATTTCTTCATCTAATTTGCCACCAAATTCAACCAATTCTGTGAGCATCCTGATCACCAGTGCTTTGAACTGTGCATCTGATAGGTTGGCTATCTCTTTGTCACTTAAGTTGTGTTTGTTCCGGAGCTTTGATCTGTTCTTTCATTTGGGCCATTTTCTTTGTTTTGATGCACCTGTTACATAGTGAGGGGCAAAGCCTTAGGTGTTCCACCAGGTGGGGCAACCCATGTCTCTTGGTTGTGACTGCTGTATATGGGGGAGGGGTCCAAAAGGGATCAATAGCACTTGCTCCTCTCTCTGCTGGATTTCGGTCACTTCTGCTGCTTCCCCCAAGCAAACTGGACCCTTCTGGTGCTGATTCTCTGTGGGTGGGTTTCTGTACATTCTAAGGCCCTGTGGGTCTCTCCAACAAACTCTCCTGTGAGGCTGGGAGTCTCTCCCAGCACCTCAACCCCCACAGGTATTTTCAATTGGTGTTTTGAGGCTTTATTTCCTCGGGCTGGAACCCTGGGTTGCGAGGTCTGTCTCACTCCCCAGTTTCGCCTGGCTTATCTGTGTGCAAATGTGGGGCCACTTGGTCCACACACCTTGGGTGCCAAGCCCCTCCACAATCCACCACCTTGCTGGGTCTTCCCGCTGCCACCTTGCAGGTACATCCGGGTCTGCCCGCCACCATTTTTTTTTTCTTCTGTGACCCTTCTCTGCCCAGCTGCCTCTCCTACAGGTCTGGATGAATGTGTCTACTTTAACTCCTTTGTTGTTGGACTTCCATATAGTTCAGTTTTCTGTCAGTACTGGTTGTTATTTTGTTTCTAACTTTTTGTTGTCCTTATTTTGGTTGTGTGAAGAGGCACAGTGTATCTACCTACTCCTCCATCTTGGCTGGAAGTCCCAGGGTTGCCAATTTGATTCCCAATCAGGGCACATGCCTGGGTTCTGGGCCAGGTCCCCAGTAAAGTGTGCAGAAGAGGCAACCACACACTGATGTTTCTTTCCCTCTCTTTCTCCCTCCCTTCCCATCTCTCCAAAAATAAATAAATAAAATATGTAAAAGAAAGATAGAATGTGAAGAGGGCACAAGAAAGACAGCTTTTTGCAAATTTGAAGTTATCAGCTTAAAGTAGATTTATAATTTTAAAATATTTTATGTAAGCATCATGATAATCTCAGAGCAAAAATCTACAGTAAATACACAAAAGAGAAAGAGAAAGATATCTAGGCATTCCCTATAGAAAACTCTCAAAGAATAAAGAAAGATAGTGAAAGAGGAAGAAAGAAACTAAGAAATTGTAAAAGAAGCAGAAAAAAATTTTAAATTGCCAGATAGTTCTCATTTTCTCTCCTATGACCTCCTCCACCCAGCTCCCAACATTACTTTAAATGTAACTAGACTAAATTTTTTAATCAAAGGCATGGAGTGCTTGAATGAATTAAAAAGAAAAGACCCAATCATATGCTGCCTACAAGAGACTCACTTCAGCTTTAAGGACACATACATAAATGTGAAGAAATGAAAAAAAAATAGTTCATGTAAATGTAAATAAAAAGAAAGCAGGGATGGCTACACTTCTATTAGACAAAATAGATTTCAAACCAAAGACTGTAGCAAGAAACAAAGGATTTTATTATATACGGATAAATAAAGTCATCAATAATTTATAATATTTATACATATCTAAGCACCAAGTATAAGAGCATCTGAATATATAAAGCATATATTAACAGATCAAGGGAGATGTAGCAGCAACTAACAGGGGACACAATACTCAATTTCATAGCTGAACTGATGATCCAGAGAGAGAATCAAATGATACTTATACTTACACTGCACATTAGATTAGATGACCCTATGAGACATATACTGAGCATTCCATTTAACATCATTAAAAGCACATTCTTCTCAAGTGTATCTGATATATCCTCCAGGATAAATCAGTATTAGGCCCCGAAATAAGTCTTATGAACTTTAACAAGTTTGAAATCATATCAAAAATCTGTCCCAAACAAAATGGTATGAAACTAGAAATCAAATACAGAAAAGAAAACTAGAAAATTAACAGTTATGTGAAGATTGAACACTATTATTTCAAACAGTTAATAGTCTAAAGAAAGTAATAGGGAAATTTAAAAAAATATCTTGAGACAATGAAAATGAAAACATAACATATAGTAAAAGATTTTCTAAGAAATAAGTTTATAGCAATAAACATTTATATTAAGGGAAAAATCTCTAATGAATAACTTTATATGTCAATGAACTAACCCCCCTACATACAAATCCCAATGTTATTATAAGGAAGGACATAACACAGGTCATAATAAAAATAAATAACATATAGATAAAAAGATAATAGAATCAATATAAAAAAGCTGGTATTTGAAAAGATAAAATAAATTAATCTTTAGCTAGACTTATCAAAAAAGAGAGAGGACTCAAATAAATAAAATTGTAAATGAAAGAAAAGACATTATAACTGATACCACAGAAATACAAAAGTTTGAAAGGCTTAATGAAAAATTATATACCAACCAATTGGATAACCTAGAGATAATGGATATATTCTTAGAAATTACTATATATATATATAGTAGTGAACTGGACCCTCGAACATGAAATGGAAACCATAAACTCCATGGAAGAAAGGATAAATATATATTTATATATTTATATACAAATGAATCATTAAAAATTTAAAAATCTGAAGAGACTAATAAGAAGAAAATAGATGGAGTCACTAACTGAAATAAAAAACTAAAAAGAAAATCCACAACCAGAGAGTTTCCGAGGTGAATTCTACCAAGTATTTAAATAAGAATTATTGTGAACCCTTAAACTCTTCCAAAAAAATAGAAGAGAAAAAATAACACTCAACCACCATTCATGATAAAAAATATCTCAAATATTTTTATAGAAAGGTAACATATCTCAACATAATAAGGGTCAAATATGACAAGCCTCCAGCTAACAACACACTCAACAGTGAATAGCTGAACTTCATTTTCCTAGTCTTAAGAATAAGGCAAGGATGCCCAATCTTGCCATTTTTCTTTTACATAGTATTGAAAATCCTATCCTGAGAAATTAGGTAAGAAAAGAAATTAAAGTCATTCATATTAGAAGAGAAGCAGCAAAATTGTCTCTACAAGTGACATAATTTTATATATAAAAAACCTTAACGTCCCCACTAAAAGACTATTAGAATTAATAAACAAATTAGTAAAGTGGCAGGATTCAAAATCAATATACAAAAATCAGTTATGTTTCATATGTTAACAACAAATTTCCCAGCAGAGAAATTTTTAAAAAATAATCAAACATTAGCATGAAAGTAATAAAATGCTTAGGAAAAGATTTAACCAAGGAGGTGAAAAATCTATACACTGAAAATTATAAGAAATTGAGTAATGAAATTGAACTGAAAGAAGACACAAACAAATGGAAAAATATTCAAAGAAACCATGATATATGCACATAATGGAATAAAAAATGAAATATTGCCTTTTGTGACAATATGAATGGGTCATGAGTGTATTATCTAAGTCACTATCTGAAATAAGTCAGATGGAAAATGACAAAAACAATATCATTTCATTCATATGTGGAATGTAAAACAAAAAATAACAAATGAACTAACAAACCAAATACAAAATTATAGATCCTGACAACATAATGGTGGTTACCAGAGGGTAAAAGGTATGAGAGGAAGGTGAGTTAGGCAAAGGGGGTTAAATATATGGTAAAGTAAGGAAACTACTTTTGGTAGTGAACATACAATAGAACATACAGCTATCAAATTATAATGTAGTACACCTGAAATTTACATGATATTAACCAGTTACCTCAATAAATTTAATTTTAAAGAACAAAGCTATTTGGTGCTCATGGATTTGAAGGATTAATATTGTTAGCATGTCCATATTACCCAGAGCAATTTGCAGATTGCATACAATACTTATCCAACCCCAAAGTCATTTTTCAGAGGAATGAAACAAACAATGCTAACATTTGTATGAAAACACAACAATACTCCGAATAACCAAATGATATTAAGAAAGGAGAAAAAGCCAGCGGGATCACACCTCCAGATTTCAAACTACAGTAACTGATACATTATAGTACTGGCATAAAAACAGATGCATTTTACAACAGGACAGAAGAGAGAGCACAAAGGAGTACAGGGTGGGGCAAAAGTATGTTTATACTTGTAAATACACTACACACAAGAATTTATTCTTACATTAGTCTTTATTAATTATTGTACTATTTCCCATACAAACAACTGTAAACCTTATTTTGCTTCACCCTATATATGCCCAACTGATCTTCAACAAATGAGCCAAGAAAATAAGCACAGAAATGTTGGTCTCCTTAACAAACATCTTGGTAAAACTGAATGGCCACTATAAAGCAACAAAACTGGATCTTCATCTTAGACTATACACAGAAGTCAACTCAAATGAACTGAACACTAGAACATAAAATCGAAACCATAAACTCTATGGAAGAAAAGGTAAGCTATTTGACTTAGGTCTTGGCAATGTTTTTTTTTTTTTATTTGACACCAAAACCAAAGGCAGTCAAAGCATATTAAACAAGTGTGACTAGATCAAGTAAAACGGTTCTGTGCAGCAAAGAAAATAATACAAATATAAAAGGACAGAATGTCAGAAATGACATTCTACCAAATGACAAAAATTGTTTGCAAACATATATCCTGTTCAGAGATTAATATCTAAATTATATAAAATCTCATATAACTCAATAGCAAAAAAAACTAAATATCCCAATTTTAAAAAATGGACAAAGGACCTTAATAGACAACTTCCTAAGGAAGATAATCAAATGGCCCAAATTACATGAAAATAAGGTGTTCAATACGACTAATCATCAGGAAAATGCAAATAAAACCACAGATGGATTCCACCTCACACCTGAGAAAATACTTATTGTCAAATGGACAAGAGATCACAAATGCTGGTGAGGATGTGGAGAAAAGGGAAGTCTTGGCACTGTGAGTGGTAATGTGAACTGATACACTCACTATGGAAAGCAGTATGAAGTTTCCTCAAGAAATTTAAAATAGAATTACTACACAACTCACTAATCCCACTTCTGAGTAAAGATCCAAATGAAACAAAACCATTATCTGCAAGAGAGATTTGTATGCCCATATTCATTGCAGTATAATTTACAATAGCCAAGGTATAAAAACATCGTGTTTTCATTGATGAATATAATGGCTATATATAATGAAATACTTTTCAGCCATGAGAAGGCAGAAAAACCTGCTATTTTAAACAACATAGGTGACAGTTGAGGGCTTTATGCTAAGTGAAATAAGCCAGAGAGAGTAATACACATGCTGCATTGTATCACTTATAAGTGGAATTTAAAAAAAAAGGTTTTAGAATCATGGCAACAGTAGAAAAGAGGTTGTCAGGGCTTAGAATGGAAGAAATAGGAAGAGATTGGTAAAGGGTACAAAATTTCAGTTATAACAAGAGGAATATTTTGAAGATCTGATATTTAACATGGTGACTGTAGTTGATAACACATTTTATAACTAAAATTTGCCAAGGGAGTAGAACTTAAATGTTCTCACACACACAGGAATGGTAAATATGTAAGGTGATGGATGTGTTAACAAACCCTATGGGGGAATCCTGTCACAATGCATACATATTTTAAACTTCCACATTATACATTTTAAATATATTACAACTTTAGTCATAAATATATCTCAATAAAGCTGACAAAAATTTTAAAATGGTGTTAATGAATCTTTTAAAAGGCCCAGTAAAGTTTTTCTGTTTCTTCCTTTTTAAATGATTTTACTTTGCTGATTGAATGTCATCAATAGCTTTCCTAATATTCCTCTTTATTTGTTCATTATAATCCTAAACTTAGATATAAATTATAAATATAGTTGATATGCAAAGTATGCATTAAAAGTCTGCATTTATTTCTTTCTGTAACTGATAGGAAGAGTAGGTTAGTTTTCTACTCTGTTACCAGATTCTGCTGACAACATTTTTTTTTATTCAATTGGAAACGTGAATTAAAGAGTTATCTGGCTTCCATCTTATTGAGCACACTATGGTGTATATAGATACTGAGTTGTAATGTTGTACATCTGAAACTTATATAATGTTATTAACCCATGTAACTTCAATTTAAACACAGTCTATGAGGAATTTTATTACTCCAGTAGTAACTTGTAATATGTCTGCTTAAAACAATGTGAAAAACGTCTTTTTGATAATTATAATAACCACTCTATCAGTCAATGTATCATTACTGTTCCCTCTGTTATAATATTCTTTCATACAAATTTGATCTCATTAATCTCCTAACAATATTTTTTAATAACCATCCGTGGGCCAATCTCTAAATTAATTACCTGAGAGGCAATGTCCTTCATGATCTGGCTATTGCTTACATATTTACTTTATACTCTTACTCCTACTCCTTTTACTTTGAATTTCTATAATACCCAACTATTTGCCAGGATTGTCCATATATTTGTGCATTGTCTAGATGACATACTTCTATTTACCAATTCAGATGGTCTTAAATGCTTCCCTAAACTCAACATCGTCCCCTCTTATTGATTCCTCTTATATTCCCTTAGAACTTTGCACAATGTGTCTGTAAGGGCAAATGTCTATTTCTTCACAAAATACACGCACGTTGAGTGTCCCATAATGTCTCAGGTATCTACATCTATGAAGATTCTTCCTTTACCACCTGCCAGCACAGGAACTCCAGAAGAGTTCCCTTGAGAAGAGAACTAGCTCTATTCTGAACCTGGATGCTGCATTTCTTGTCTCCACTCCTTGTCCTCTAGCATTATATTGATGTTATTTCCTCTCCCGAGACTTTTCAGACTTTGGTTCATTTATTCCTAGCTTGAACTTTGAATTATGTCTTTCTGAGTTTCCTCTTTGGACAGAAACTCAGTACCACATAATGCAGATTCTTGAACCCCAGCCTAGGAAAAGAACTATTTAAGAGGCTTCAATGGCAGAGCTCTATAGGCACTTTTGGATGTTTTTTTCTTTCCTTAATCCATCTTGAAGGAAGGCATTATGTTTATGCCTGGTATAAAATATTATACATATATAAACCTAATTAAATAAATGAACAAATAAATGAACTTGTTATTGCTGCCTTACTCAATACAGGGTGATTTTTGACAATGATTTTCAACTTAATTTTCCTTCAAGTACTTATGGCCTAGGAGAGTGCTTTTCAAATTGTACTCTGAGGAGTACTCTAAGGGTGATATATAAGTAGACTGGGGGCAGTGAATGAAAGACAAGACAAAGCTCCAGGCTGCTCACATGCAGCTCAAGCAAAAAAAGTTCCCTAGTGTGTATTTTATGTATTGGACTTCTTCCAAATATTTCAGCTAATAAATGTTTCCAAGACTCCAAAATTTCAAAAACAAAAAAACAAAAACAAAACCCTGAAACCACTGGTGCAAAGCTAAACTTTGAGAGTGGCAAGTGATAACATCCCATAGCAATTAAACCTGCTTACCTTATCTCAACTGTACTTCAATAAATTTTTGTGAACTTAAAACTTTTCTAACTATGATACTAATTTTGTCAAGGCAAACAAAGCATTACACGCTTGGCAAACTTGTCTCTACATCTTTAATAAGGACAAACTTCCCAAGAATATCGGAGGGAGCAAATTTGCATAACAAAAAGATTTATTTACCCAGGCATCTCTTCGTAGAGGAAATTCAATAATTTAATAAATCCATGCCACTCTAACTCCTTGGCACCTAAAACTTGAAATGTCTCCTGCGTGGAAGACAACTTGCCAACAGACACCTTGGAAAGTGCAAATGCAAAAGGATTAGCAAGCTAGTACAAACAAAATGAATTATGCTTAGCACTTACAGGTTTTCTGTGGGCAGTAGGAGGATAAATGAGGTATTATTAGTACTGTACATTTTGTGCCAGAGGCAATCACCAGCACTCTAGTGCTTTAGGCTACTTGACATGCCAGCCCCCACAGTGTGCTCCTTCAAGCTGATGCTGAAAGAGCAAAGGAACACACTGAGACGAAATCCTTTAAGTTTCTGTGTTTCTTGGAATAAAGAAATATTAAAAAAATCAATGCATTATGTCAATGTGAGAACCAAAAATGTACTTTGGATTATTTTTTATGTAACTCCTATGGCTATTAATCCACACTAAAATATTAAAGGACAAGGTTAATCAGTCAAAAAGGACTTAAAAATTTCAAAGATACTTTTGATTTGATTCTTTTCCTGTTCTTATCATTAATAATCCACATATTTTAAAAAAGGGGAAGCCTCTTGGGGATCAGGCAGTGATTTCTCTCACAGTGCCGATATCTGTAGTAGACCCTTTAAGGAAAAGTGGCAAAATGTCATCTTTGTTCCTTGTAAATAAGTACTGTGTTGATGGTAATGAACATCATTTGCCAACATTAGCACAGAAAGAATGTCCCACTTCAGATCTCAGTGCTGAGAATATGGGGACAATGAGCTGTTGAATGAGGACATTGCATGTTTATGAAAGTTATGCCTTGATCCAATGAGACCTAAATTGCTCTGTCATACACGTTGCCTTTATTAACATGTGTTATCACTCAGCTTCCTGTCAGGAAGTTCCACACTGCCTTCCACTTTTTAATTTAAGCACAGTACACTAGACAAGAACATTACATTAGTTTGAGAAATATATTTGCCAGTAAGTGGTTTTTATGCAAGAAAATATGTACCCCAAGTATTTGAAAATTAGCCTATTGTAAACACTACAAATCATTTAGAAATTACTTCTATACTCACAGAACACAGTCTGCAAGAGCATCATTTTTAGTTGTGGCAGCAGATAATAAAATACTCAGAGAATCAATTTTTTATTTTCCCTTGGTATCTCTCAATGTGTAGTATAAGGCTGCATGCAGAATAAAGAAAGCCATCCCAATTGGTCAACTGCAGCAATAAAGGAATTTGTTCATGTATGCAACTCTACCTGTTTATCCACTGATTTGGCACAGGAACTGTCTACTATGAGGGCACAACCATACATATCACAGTTTCTACTCTCAAGAGGATGACAGTATTTTGGGGTAGATGTATGGAAAACAACATGAAGAACAAAAATATAATAGAAGCAAGGACACAGTGAACCTTGGGTGCTATGGCTGCAGAAGCTAGAAGTTCATCTGGGGAGTTTTCCAGTTATTTCTCTGACCTAATATTTCCAGTAGAATTTGAGGAGACATGTGTTTGTGTCATGACCCCCAAAAGGATCCAGAACCTACCTTGTATCTGATAATTCCTCAGCCATAAACTTTCTGTCCAAGGGGCTTCATTCTGGCTGCCCACTGCCTGGAGAAGTCATCTTGGAAAATTTATCTGTTCAGCCTCCTTTATATTTAAGGAAATAAAAAATTTCTCTAAAGTCACACCCTCTCTTGCACAGTTTCAGAGCCTTCCCTGCTTTTCCACGTGCAGCCATAGTTTCTGTTTCCACTATCAGAATTAGCTCCCGATATTGTCGTCCTCATTCAAGTGACACTTGTGGATTGTTTACCTGCCTGCATTCTCGTGTCTCTGATTCCTGTGTCTTCTCACTAGAATTAAAAAGTCCTACAATTAGAGCCCTTTCTAAATCAATGACATGTCAGTGTCAAAAGTTCAATTGAGATTCAATGATTTCCAGCTCAGATTTTAAGATATTTAAAAAATATTATTCATTCTTAAAATATACTGTAGGGTAGTTGTCATGCTCTTAGAACATTGTTTTCAGAGACAGAACTTGTAAGAAAAATTGTGTGAATTTATAATCACTTCACTTTGAAAGCACTCAGATATTAAAAAAATAAATTGTGTTTTTTTTAAAGGTTGTTTTAAAGATTTTATTTATTTATCTTTAGAGGGGAAGAAATAGGGAGAGAAATATCAATGTATGGTTGCCTCTTGTGTGTCCCCTGCTAGGAAGTGGCCTGCAACCCAGGCATGTGCCCTGACTGGGAATCGAACCACGATCCTTTGCTTTGCAGGCCCGCGCTCGATCCACTGAGCTACACCAGCTAGGGCTAAATTTCATTTCTTATAAGCTTCCCTCCCTTTCTGTGAATTTGACTGCTGCAATCCCAGAAAATGCCAGCTCCCCTTGGATGACATTAGCCATCACTTTCCCATTATCCAGCATCCCAGAACATAATCCCACACTGATTCCCTTCCTCTATATCTGTTGTTAGAATTTCTCCTTTTCACTATGAATTAGTGCATAGAAGATTCCATAAAATATTTTCCATCTACTCCTGTGGCCATTTCTTGCATGCAGCAATTTGGAATTTCACATGAGGCCCAAACTACCATCCCCTTCAGTGCAATAAGTTATTCAGTGTCGGGGGACAAGACAATAAGTAATATGGAGTTACATTTATTTTATCTTGAAAAAAGAAAGAAAATTACTTATATGCAATCAAATAATACTACTTTTCTTTGCTTGTACTCTTTCTATTTGGGCAGTTGATTTTTCTAGTGAAGACTGACACTGTATTAGTGTTTATAATACATAAAGATGTTTTTGAGTTTGATAACATCTAGATCAACAGTTTGCATACATTGAATCATCAGTTGCTCCTTGAGTACATTCATTCTTTTAAAAAACATTTTTTGTGTGTAGTTTCCATGTGTCCATCACTGTGTAAGAAGCTGCAGATACAGTAATGGCTATGAGAGATGCAATCCTTTGTTTCCCGGACCTTGCTATTTACTGGTAGAGAGGTATTTTAAATAATGTTTACTCATGTAACTGATATCAATCGTGAGAAATGATAGTAAGAAAAATTACAGGATTTGGTGAACATGTAAATAAACTAAAAAAATCTGGAGTGCTAATAATAGCTTCTCTGAGGAAGTTGAGTTCTTACAGATAAATTAGGTACCTGAGAACAGTAGAAATGACACTATGGGCTACTGAGTATAAGGAAGAGCACTATGAGGACACTTGGGGCACAAAAAGATCTAATTCCCTTAGATATTAATTAGATGATAAAATGCCAATATTTTGAGAAAAAAGAAATAAGAATGAGGTAGCTATATGATTAATCAGTGTCACTACATATATGTTTTGTATAGGCTTCTATATATTAGGACCTTATGCATGCTACAACATAAATGAACCTCAAAAGTATGATGCTAAGCAAAAGAAACACAAAACAAAGACCACACATTACATAATTAAATTTGTTTAAGATATCCAGAAGAGACAAATATATAGAGGCAGAAAATAGATTAGTGGTTTTCTGGAGGACGATGGAGGGAAGGGGGGTTTGGTATAAATGGGCATGAAGGATCCTACTGAGGTGATGAGAATCTCCTACACTGAATTATCGTGATGGCTGCACAACTCTGTAATTTGCTAAAAAACATGGAATTATATCATTAAAATGGGTGAATATATAATGTATACCTCCAAATAGTTCTTATACACAAAATTGATATGGAAGTATTTGAAAGTTATTGAGAAAAAATAACATTGCCTAAAGTATTATGATTGACTGGCTTATAAACTTTGTGGGAAAGACTGATGCATGTATTTCTGGCAAGAACAAATGTAGACTGTGGACCAGATTGAGCAATGGGATGGAGAGTTCTTCCAGTTATAAGCACATTCTGACTATTACACATTTCCAAATCAAATTGTTACTTTACTTAAACATTGGCAATGCCGGGTCTTAGAAATAAGTCTAAAAATACAAAATCCTAAATCAAATCTAGCACCACATTCTAGTCACACTGATCTTTTATAGCTTCTTGCACACAATAACCTTATGCCAAAGATGGAGGCTTTAAGAATGTCTCTGGTAATCCTGGATGCTGTAGTTGCCATGGTAACTTTTAATTCTATAGTGCCCAGGCAACTCCTCAGAAATTAACAGGATGTATAATCTTGATCAGAAGCAATGGGACACCCCCTGGGCTCACAGGAGACATAGCAAGCATACATCTCTGAGTACTTAAAAGGAAAAGTGGAAGGAGAAGAGACACATACGGATACACACAGAGACACATACACACACATTACCAGGATCTTATTCTAATCAAAAATGTATTCTGAGACAAACATGCCATATGTCTTTCTTCTACATCCATTCATATATGAGGTCTGTCTGGAAAAAGTCCATCCATTATTAATATAACAAGAACGGTTTCTGTAACATTGATATAACCGAGCAGCCAAGGAGAGTGGACTGGAATGCGCAACTTTACTGTCCTAGTCACTGGAGGTGGTAGATGCCATTGAATGAGCATGTGTACTGTATGGCCATTACAGTCAAAATGACTGAGTGAGTAGAGCAATGAATCTGCATCAAATTTTGCATTAAGCTTGCACATTCCTCCACAGAAACTGTTTGGATGCTGCAGAAGGCTGCAGCTACGGATAACTGGTGACTGGCAGCTTTATCATGACAAGACACCCACTCATGCATCATATCTTGTGTAGAGATTTTTTGGCAAAACATCAAGTCACCCAGGTGACTCAGCCCCACTACAGCCCAGATTTGGCACCCTGTGATCTGGCTTTTCTCAAAAATAAAATCACCTTTTAAAGAGGAGAGATTTCAGACCATCCATGAGATGATGAGATTCAGGAAAATATGATGGGGCAGTTGATGGAGATTGGGAGAACTGTGTGAGGTCCCAAGGTGTCTACTTTGAAGGGGGCTGAGGCATCACTGTTGTATGTACAACGCTTCTTGTATCTTGTATCTTCTTCAATAAATGTCTCTGTTTTTCATTTTACATGGCCAGATACCTTCTGGACAGACAACGTATCCATTTCAGTTTGGTTCCAAGACAACCTGCATATTTGGATTATTGGTCTTACTGCTAAGTAATATAAAAAGCACACAGAGAAGTAATTACAGACTGTACTTTGTATCTGTATTTTTTTTTACTAGGTGGGTAGGGTTTTTTTTACAGTTTATTCAATCTTTACTACATCATAATACACAGTTCCCTAATCCTTTCAGAATTAAACATAATGCAGATACAAACAAAGGTCCAAGTATGGGAGCAACGGGTCATTATTTTGCAGGAGAAGGCAGTGTTCTAAACATGAAAAATCTAGTATTTTCTTTTACATGTAGTTAGAAGTTAGTTTTCTTGAGATAATTTTACTCCTAATTACAGATACAAAAAATTGCATTCCTTTCTTCTTAATAATAACAATATTTATTGAGTACTTATTCTGTGCCAGGAAAATTTATAAATAATATTACACCCTTACACATATACCAACACATGGAATTCTTACTATAGTCATGTGAAGTAGGTACATTATTTTTCTTAGTTTATATTTAAGGGAATGTGGCATAGAGTAGTCAAAGAAACTGTTTGGGTTACATGCTTAATAATTGAAAATGCAAAGATCAATCCAAGGCTTTCTGCTTCCATGGTTCACATGCTTAACTACTATACAATAAATATTCCTCTCCTATAACTTTATTTCTTCCTATACTTTAAATGGTTACACTTTTACCCAACCAATAACATTAGCTGATATGTTTTGGGGTTTCAGAAATTCTACTCTCTAGCTTCATAAACATTTTAAGATTCTTGACTTGTCTTTATTGTTTTATCTGTTGTTTCACCAGAACTCCAGAATCACTAACTAAAGCAGAAAAATACACTTGCTTTAAAGAAAAGATGTTGTATGAACTAAAGGAAAAAAATCAGAAATACTTTTTCAAGTTATTTTTCATGGACTTCTTTGACACATCATAAAATCTCATTCACTTATGCAATCAAATTTGATTTTTAGAATTATATGTGCTGATAAATGGAGTTATAAAACAGCATGATGTATGCTGCAAATGGCAAGACATCTAACATTGATGAAGAATAATGCTCAAAGCAAAGAATATCAAGAGATGAGGCCAGGGAAAGATGATAGACTGCCTTATATGACATTAAAAGAAATGCCTACTTTATTCTGAAGATATTTTGAATAGCATTAAAGCTTTCAAACATGGAAGTGATAAGGTAATGTTTGCACTTATAAAAAAGATTGCTTTGATTGTAGAATAGCATATTAATTTGAAACAGACAGGACACAGAACTACATGCTCAAGGCTGTTGACATAGTCAAGGTGAATAATGTGTAAAGCCTATATTAGAGCACTAGCATAGATGATTATGGGGAGCTCATTCCATAAGAAATAGTTCAGAGGTAGAATCTGACATATTTGACATTCTTTTGGATGTGGGGAAGAGTGAAGACTCAGGTATAATCTTGAGTAACAGGCCAGGTAAAAACATTAAATGACTCATTGAACGGAGAGTCTTCCAACAGTTAAACAAAATACATGAGAGGAAAAGGTTGGGGGGATAACTAATCATCTCTAGTGTCTGTATATGACTCTCTACAAGGAAACAGAGTTTCAAGTGGAAGGAAGTTGATTCTGGAAAGAGATATAACCAGAGGCCATAGACCTTCTGTTGCTAAATAGAGATAAAATATGTTTTCAACTCCTCTCAAAAGCTATCCTTTCAAAAGTTATCTACTCCTCTTAAAATATAAATTAATTTTAACAAACTTCTTATAATTTTAGGGTTCCAAGTATTATCATCATTTCATACCATTTGCATCAAATAACAAACAAGAAAGATATGTGGATGCTTCAGCTGGGCTTTACTTTAAGAAAAGGAGAATTTATGAACACCAGTGTATAAGCTACTTTTAAATTTTCAACTTCTGTTCCCTTCAAGTTTATTCATAAAACAGTAATTGAGACACTATTATGCATTTAGGCTCCAGCCTGGTTCTGCAGAGAAAATCAGTTGGATTGCCTCTGTCTTATCTAAATAGAAGTACGAAGTTATACATTGACTTCCTCTTCATCCCCTATCAAACTATTCCTCACCTTGCTTTTTATTGTCAATGTGTTACTACTCTATTTATATATTTATTTGTAATTCAGAAAAAAAATCTAATTACAGCTTACATTCAGTACTATTCTGTATTAGGTAGGTGCTTGAAATATCAGAAGGACTATTCTGTAAAGTACATGATTGTATATCTGAAATTAATACAAATTAATATTGAATATTGAATGTGCTGCTACTCTTTTAGGCTGCTTAGAGATTTCAACTTTCCATGCCTCTTTGTTATAGTATGTGTTTAAAAATGTAATAATTTTACCATAGCTTTGTATTCTGCCAGATATTCTAAACCAGTAAAACAGAAGGATTGTGTGCATGACCATTACACATGTAGTGTTTGTGCATTTACTTTTTTAAAAGGACTTTTCTCAGTTAGATATTGAACTATTTTTTAACAGACTTTATTTGTTTATTTTTAGAGAGGGGAAGGGAGGAGAAAGAGAGGGAAACTTCAATGTGTGGTGGCCTCTCACACACCCCCTACTGGGGACTGCCCCACAACCCAGGCATGTGTCCTGACTGGGAACTGAACAGGCAATCCTTTGGTTCACAATCCAGCACTCAGTCCACTGACCCTCACCAGCCAGGGCAGATGTTGAACTATTATACAATTCTTGTGCTATTTATTAATATTTATTTGAAATGTCAATTTAATGGTATATGAGCTATTATAACCACTTCATAGATGAGAAAACCTGCTGCTCAGAGTACTCACAAAGCTGATGTCTTTCCACAATATTAATCTGCCTGAAAGTGCTATAAAACATCCTTACCCTTCTAAAAATACTCTTTTATAGCACAATTGAATATTTTCTGATTCCTTTTTTCTATGCCTATTACTCCTGATTATCTTTGTGGACTTCAGGAACAGAAATTGTTAGTTATAAAAATGTTAATCAGGGACATGTCATTGGTTTTGCCAAGTTTCCCATAGAAATGGTGTTAATATTATTAAGATGTTGTTTCAAGTATTAGCTGTGTCACTATTACATTTAATTAATGCTGCATTCTGCCTACTTTGGTCTTGATTTTTTTCTTTTTCCAAAAGATTACAAAACAATATTGTTTTTATATTTTTCATAAGGAATTGGAAGGTATTTTTGCTAGTATTCATCCTACTGAATTAGTTATCATTTTTCTTTTAAAAGGAGCTCCTACCTTTGGAACAGCTTGAATGGGTTTGTAGAGCATTATGCTGAGTGAAATAAGCCAGGTGGCAAAAGACAAATACCATATGATTTCACCTATAAGTGGAACCTAATCAACAAAACAAACAAGCAAGCAAAACATAAACAGAGACATTGAAATTAAGAACAGACTGACAGTAACCAGAGGGGAGGTGGGAGGGGATAATGGGGGGAGGAGGAGGGGTTATCAAGGAACATGTATAAAGGACACATGGACAAAGCCAAAGGCGGGTAGAATTGAGGGTGGGAGGTGGGGATGGATGGGGTGGGGGGGATGGTGGGAGGAAAATGGAGACAACTTTATTGAACAACAAGAAAAAAGAAAAAAAATTAACATTTTGGATCTAAACTGAGTATTTTCAAAACATTACAAATTCTGCATCACCTTCTTCTGACCAAATAAAATAAAATAAAATAATAGGGAAAAGAAGTAAAGTGTGCATCTTTGATTCTGAAAGGATCTCATGTATGCAACTCTGAAAGCTCGTCTTTCTGTCTCCACAGCTTTCTGAAACAATGTGGTTATGAGCTTCTGAGTGCAGAAGGGTTGCATGACAAGTAGCAAAGTATAATCATATGAGTCCTTTTGGACTTAATCTGAAAAAAAAATCCCAACAGTGGAGTGTAATAGAAGGTCAGATGCAAAAAGTAACTTTTGATTGATTTAACACAATGTTACCATTTCATAGATGATGAAATTAAGACACAGATAAACACACTGTTTATTCAAGTCTTTATTTGTGGAAATCTATGCAATATACAGCAACAAAACCTTACTGCCACCTCTTATAGCTAACACCAGTGTACATTCTATGCTGGAGTTTGGCTAAGGAATGAAGATAGGAAATGAGGGCTTTTTTAATTTTTAATTTTTTTAATTGTCATTCAGCTACAGTTGTCTCACCTTTTCCCCCATTGTTCTCCCTTGGCCCATCCCCCCCACTCCCACACTCCCACAGTCAATCCCCCACCATTGTCTGTGTCCATGGGTCCTCTATTTATGTTCCTTGGTTGGTCCTTACTTTCTCCCATTAACCCCCTTCCTCCTTCCCCTCTTGTTGCTATGGGAAATGAGATATTTCAAATTGTCCTTCATAATAAAATCAATGCACAATAAATCAACAAGCATTTGTGAGTGTGTATTATATCTAACTTTGTCAGTTAGAGCAAGAAGTTGCCAACTGTAGTAGCTCATAAAGTAGATTACTTGAAATAACTTTTTTCACTCAGATAATATTTAGAGTCATCTTGGTTTCCTTCATTTTTTCTCTCCAACTATGACAAAAGGTATAATTAAAAACACTCTGTCATGCCCTGGCTGGTGTGGCTCAGTGGATGGAGTGCCAGCCTGTAAACTAAAGGGTCACGGGTTCAATTCCCAGTCAGGGCATATGCCTGGGTTGCAGGCCATGTACCCAGTAGGGTGTGCTCAAGAGGCAACCACACATTAATGTTTCTCTCTCTCTTCCTCTCTCCCTTCCCCTCTCTCTAGAAATAAATAAATCAATAAAATCTTTAAAGAAACCACTATATCAAAGGACATATCATGTCAAAACAATAAATTTAACTTCATTTCTAAAGAGGCTTTGCGTGGGTGTTTCACATTCACTAATTGCATTTGAGCCATGTTTTAAAAATATTTTAACTTACCTGATGTCTTTCACATAGGTTCCCCAAGGACACTACAAATGAGTAACAGTCACTTCCAAGTTTCAAAACAGTTCTGCTAGACTGGCTAATGGGATTCAAAGGTCCTCAAATCAAGATGATTTAAAATTCACTGGACTTCTAAGAGGGCCATCACAGTCAGGTTTAGAAACAAGTTGATAACCAACCTTGAAGTTGGACATAATAAAGGAAAGAGGGAAGTGAGTCTTAGGGGAATGAGTTACCAAAAACAAACTTTTTCTGTGCATGGAGCATGGAATAGTTCAGAAGTGGGGGAAAATTAGCTGTCACTTACTTTAATTTACTTTCCACTATGTGTGAAGAAATTGAGGCCAAGAGAGAAAAGGGAATATATTCTACAACACACAGCTAGGTAGAAGAGAAGCAAGAATTATAATCTATTTATTCTGATTTTAATGACTATGGCTATATAAACATTGAATGTGCTTCTTTGTGAGGCATTCTGTTATAAAATACGTCTTTGGTTCATTTGTGATTATATTGAGTATAATTGCTTTCATGAAATATTGATAGCCATCACAAAATTAAACCAAACACAGATCACGTGAGAACCCTTTCATATATGAAGACATTCCTAACATCTATTCATTTTCTCCTTAACTGTTCCCCCCATTTTGTTCCCAATCTATCTGACATTGCATTTAGCTTGCTTACATTTCAAATTCACTTCATCATTGTTGTCTGACTTAAAGTACAGCAACATTAATACCTCTTTTTCTATTCCTCCTTTAAAACTGGGCTTTCAGTTTTGGTGGGAAAAAAATTCATTTTAATTCATGCTGCGTTTACCGTCACAAATAAAACCCCTAAGTAATAGAAGTACAGAATCTTTGGGTTGACATTGGGCATTAACCATCACCTTATTTAGTTACCCATTTATGCTTGAATGTCCTCTACAATTTCCCCTTTGCAATGGCTGTGCCTTTCCTTCATTTTAACAGTTCCAACGACAGACATATCACCTCCCAAAAGAGATTACTTCATGTTCAAATAGCTCTAGGTGTTTTGTCTTCCTCATATTGTGCCGAAATCCATGTTGAAACTGTGTTCTACCTCCCCCTCACCCCATTTTGTGATATCCTATGTGACTAAACTGAACTTTGTACAATATTTGAGCTCCAAAATAAACACTGTGCATTAATCTCTGACTAGCATTTATATCTAACATTTTAATCATAGTTTGATTCAAGAGAAAAATAACAGACACCTAAAACTCATAAATGAATGGTTACATCTACCACAGATGCATTAGATAAAAACACATCATTGCTATTTTGTAGCATTTTAATTACTATTTTGTCAAAAACTATACAATAATGGTTAAAATTATGAGCTTTAATGTATGAAGGATCTGTTTAAAACATCAAATCTATTACTCCTTATGTGGGAAACAGTGTTCACTAGACTACAAACCCATGACAGCAAATATCATGCCTGCGTTCTTTACCACTCATTATCAGGAACCAGTCACAGTGCTTGCATTGTTGGCTGCTCAGCAAACGGAAAAAGTGATGAATAAGTGAATTTAACTCTCTAAACCAAAATGTGTGAATAGATAGCT